>JAJOZX010000095.1:635000-700000 GCA_023014485.1 Bathynomus jamesi | reverse complement strand
TACAAGGAATAAATATATAATCATACAAAGCACAGTATTAGCAAAATATTAGTACATAACATTTCACGCTAATAACCGAATTTACAACCTGTAACAATTCTATAGCGTGCCAAAAATAACGGACAATTTTCTTAACATTTGCCACACAATCTACTCCAACGATTCCTCATCAAAGTACGCTTTACAAGCGTAACAGTTCTTGATTTAATTCTAAAAACCCTCACAGTACTTTTGATTAAAAATTTTTTTTGCAAGAATGTATTTATAAAAGGTAATTTACAGGGTAGTAGGCCAGCCCTTTAAGTCAAGCTAGGCTACGTTTTGACAATTTCCAGTTCCGAGGAAAAGATTCTCAAAGCAATCTCTCTCTTTGTGCATATACAGTACTGACTGGCCAAATTATTAGGAATTTTTTAAAATTTCATTTTTTGGTATCAAATGTTAAATTAAACCAATTTTAAACGTTGAAAAGTTATTTATTTCTACACAAGAATACATGGTCATTATTTAACAATAGTTTAGTACTTAGTTTGACCCACCTTAGCTGCCATAATGGCTGCGACACGCTTCGGCATGCCATGAATCAATTTTTTGCATAATTCTTTAGTCGAACGAAGCGTGTTTGTTCGTCAGTTGTCGTTTGGTTGTCGTGCGATGCGGGTGTGTTTCTCTTTCTTTTACGTGTCATTGTAACTACCGTTTAATTTAAATAGTGTATTTACCCAATTTCGGCAATTATTTGTTACAGTTTTTAAGTGAATTTGAAAATGGGGCGAAAGAATGACTTGAGTCCACGGAAAATTGGGCAAATACAGGTTTTATTAACTTCTACATTTAAACAAAAGGAAATCGCTGCCAAACTCCATGTTTCACCACAGTCAGTACTTCGTATTAAGAAAAAAATGGTATTTGGAGAAAATGTAGGCGCCAAAAGGGTTGGAAGATGCGGCAGAAAAAGGGTAACGACTCCAAGAACTGATAGACAGATTGCAATTTTGTCTCTTAGAAATAGAAGAGCTACTTGCAAAAACATTTCCAGTAGTCTAGCGGCTGATGGCATCAATATTAGTCGTAGAACAGTCAACAGGAGGCTTCTAACTGCCGGCTTCAAAGCCTACCGCCCAAGGAAGAAGCCCAGGCTCACTGAGGCTATGAAGAAGGCACGTTTTGCATGGGCAAAGGAACACATTAACTGGACTAGTGAGGATTGGGAACAGGTAAGAATAATATTTAACATTAAATAGAATGTTAATACAGTAAATACAGTATGCATAGAAGTGTATTTACAGTACGTGATAAAACTGCAGTAAAAATATCTGTAAAGCAGCAAGTCATACTGTACTTCGTTTTAGCTGTACTTCATACGCTATGCACTGACTCTTTCACAGGGCTTTCTTTGATTGCAGGTGGTGTTCTCCGATGAGTCAACGATTGCCGTGCTTGACGATCGTGTTCAAAGTGTAAGAAGGAGGCCTGGAGAAGAATTTTTGCCTGAGTGTCTGATGAAAACGGTGAAATTTCCACAAAAGATCATGGTTTGGGGAGCAATTTCTGTGCATGGAACTAGTCGTTTGAGCATTGTTGAGGGGAATATGAACCAAGTCAAGTATATAGAAGTACTAAGAAGACGTCTACTGCCTCAAATAAGGGAATGGTATGGTAATAGACGTTGGATTTTTCAACAAGACTCAGCTCCATGCCACACGGCAAAGTCGGTTAAAAAATGGTGTCATGAAAATAGTGTTCGGTTGCTCCCATGGGCTGGAAATTCTCCAGACATGAACCCAATCGAAAGTTTATGGTGTATTTTAAAGGACGTAATCCATGAAACGCCGATAACAACAAAACACCAACTCATAGAGCGACTTATTCAAGTCTGGTTTCACTGTACACGTATTAAGGAATTATGCAAAAAATTGATTCATGGCATGCCGAAGCGTGTCGCAGCCCTTAAGGCAGCTAAGTGGGGTCAAACTAAGTACTAAACTATGCTAAATAATGACCATGTATTCTTGTGTAGAAATAAATAACTTTTCAACGTTTAAAATTGGTTTAATTTAACATTTTATACCAAAAAATGAAATTTTTAAAAAATTCCTAATAATTTGGCCAGTACTGTACATTATTAAAAATGTTAATTGTTCATGTGAATATTTTAAACAGAAGCATCAAAGTTAATATAGATCGATTTCAAGTTTTAGTTACCCAATAAACGAGGTTTTATATGGCTATTTATAAAAGAAAATGGGATTTTGGCACAACTTGCATAATTGTGCATTCTACAATCTGCTTATTGTAATTTTAAATAAGTTATTAACGTTATATGCGTCACTGTTAAATGTCATTTATATTTTTTTACTTTCGATTTGATTTTGGATTATGTTTCTGCTTTGTAATTTTAATTTTTATTCTTGAACAGTTTTAATTTTGTACTTTAGATTTAGTTTTAGCTCTCCACGTTTATATATTTTTGTCATTTATACATTTTTAGCTTTTTTTTATCAGGCATTGAAAGTGCGATAGAGTCCCCCGAAACATCGGATACAGCCAAATATAATAACTTTTTTGAGCTACGTCATTGTCTTTATCCTAAATATAAAGTTTAATACAGTTCTTAGTACCTCTGTCATTCAATTATTAATCTTATATGTTATAATGTTTCAGACCAACAAAGACCCTAGGATCCACTCTTGGCTGGTCTACCTATCTGTGTTCGTAATTGTGTATTGTGTGTGTCCTCCGTGGTGGCGGAGGGGACCTACAATTTTACGTGGAATATGCACATATAAACACACATAAACATTCGTATGATCCCTTTCCAGATAGAATCTGATTCCTAGACCAGACGTGTTTGATTTTAGAATTTATAAATCTTAAAAAGGTGTAGGAAAACAAGAAACACAAAGGAGAAAATGAATTCCAAACTGAAGCATTTACATGCTCAAATATACGTAATAATAATAATAATATCGTTAACAATAGACATATATACTATTCAAGTACTATGGTATCATAGGTGCCAGGCACTATGAGTCACTGTCATCAACTGAATTAGCCACGACTTACTAACGGGCCTACCAAAATTCCACGAAAGACGTCTCAGAGTCTAGCATCAGACTTTTTAAATCACAAATATACATATAGACCTACTGTGTGGAACTACCATTTGCAAGCAAGTTAGAGGCCTTAGTGACAGAATGGGTTATCTGACAATCCTTTTCAGATAGTGCAAAACTTCTGAAATAAATGTTAGTTTAAACGTGCACAGTACAGTTTCAGGGAAAAAGTTTGCCATGAAACAAAATTTCTAAAATTACTAATATGTTTCTTTGGATATTTTATTTGTTTTAATAAAATTTTAAAACTTAAAAACAAACCCAATCAATCTTTCAAATGTTTTGCGCAATGATTCCTCATTTCATAAATACAATGCAGTAACAATTGACATTAATTTACCAGCAAAGTAGCGTATTTGCCTACAGTTAATACCGCGTCAGAGTAGATAGCTGATTGATCTCAGTTTTGGTAGGTTACCCCAGATTTTTTTTCTGTATGCCCTATCCAGTACTTGACTGCAGCCTCAAAATAACTGTATCTGCTCTTATTTAGCTATTTGTTAATTGTAGTTAAACAGCGGTGAACAATCCTCAAACAGTAGGCTGTGGCCCTGACAAGCTTGCTGAAGCCAGAAAGTTCTTCATAATTAGTGATTGAACCATTCTTCTCATTTGAACATACAAATCACCACCAGTGAATATTCTTATGGCTCATTTTTTAATAGAAAATATTGTTTCAGGCACTGTCTGTACAGTTTTCAAACACAAGTGACATATTAGGTAAGAAAGAGCAGGAGTTTACAGACTTAAAAATAAGTTTAACCCTTTCAGTCACAGTGGGAGCTTAATGTTTCATTAGAAATAATAATATATCGTACTAAAAGACAATTTTTATACAAATGTTTCTACATGTTTAATATATATTTAGTTTGTTGTCAGGAAAGGAACCCAAAATGTTTGTAATATAAGTTACTCATTACTATTGCTTCAGTTATATAGGCTACTATGGTGATAATAAATAGCTGTATATTAACTAGCTGACTTGAGTGTGACATCTTGCAAGATTTTATTATTATTAAAAAATGTAGCTGATGACATGGATTGGCTCGAGTGGCTTCATGTTTTCCAAATGTAATGTAATGTAAGAGTAAAGTACATATACATATTGAGAGATTTGTAGGCCATACCATTCAAATTTTTACATTCAGGTAGCTATTATTATTATTATAGATTTCGGGCATGTGTGTGTGTGTGTGTTTTCACACATTAGGATCATTGTTCTTTGCAATTTTCTAGCTCATGTATTCATTGTATGAAAATTATAAGTATATTTATTAATTTTGACATGTTCTGCATACTCTTTAGTTTTAGACTTAAGGTTTTATCCCAAACAAAATGTTTTTTATTCTGTTAAACTAATTACAAAGTTAAATTTTCTTCAAAAATCCAGCATGGTTAAGTAAACTTAAATAAAATTTTTAGCCAACATTTCATTGGAAGGAAATATTGCTAGATACTTAAATTGGCATTCATAGGCTCTTGGAAAATGTAATGAGTTTAAAATCAATTACTTTAGATGTCACAAATACAAATTTAAGGTACGTATATAGTGAACTATTCAGATGTTATGTAGACAATAAATAATTTTAGGTCTTGAATTTATGATAAATTGTTGTAGGACTTTTATAGGTGCCTGTCAGTAGCACAATTTAAATACCTTACTAGTTCGCTGCTGTGTACTTATTTTTCAGGTTTTCTAGTCCACCTTCATACCATTATGCAAAGCTCACCTGTATGGAGTTTCCCTCGGCGAAGTTAGAGTAGAGTCCTGCTATAGGGTTAAAAACAGTACAATATATTGGTTTTCCATTCAAAACTAAGAAAATATATATCTTATGTTGTGCAAATTTGTTGAATTGTACTTTTTTTAATAAAATATATTTCCTGTTTTGGCTATAATGTACTTTTTTCATAAAATATTTTTCCTGGTTGGGCTATTTTTTCACTACTCTGCGATTTAATTAGCCGGCTGGGTTTTGTTCTGGCTATTTTTTCAAACTGGATTCAGTTTAGTGGTGCTTGTGATAGAATTATGATGTGCCAATAGTGTGATTTTGACACTCTGAATATTCAGTTATAACATTTAAACTTAGAAATGTAGGCCCTAAACATGTTTTATTGGCTCATCAAGGGTGTATAGTTGACCTAACCAGGTCTTCAATTAACCTAACCAGGCCTTCAATTGATCTAGCCAGGCTTTCAGTTGACCTAACCGGACATTCAATTAACCTAACAGGCTGATATTGGTTATTTCACCTAAATATCTTCTGCTCTTTTCGTGTTAGGCACTCACTGTCACATTTCGGGCAAGTTAAGGATGAGAGAATAACGCCATAATTGATAAAAACACCCAATCCTTTGCCTTCATCTAGGACACATAACGACTAGGTCAAAATCACATGATTGGCACATCATAATTCTATCACAAGCACCACTAAACTGAATCCAGTTTGAAAAAAATAGCCAGAACAAAACCCAGCCGGCTAATTAAATCGCAGAGTAGTGAAAAAATAGCCCAACCAGGAAAAATATTTTATGAAAAAAGTACATTATAGCCAAAACAGGAAATATATTTTATTAAAAAAAGTACAATTCAACAAATTTGCACAACATAAGATATATATTTTCTTAGTCAGTTTTGAATGGCAAACCAATATATTGTACTGTTTTTAACCCTATAGCAGGACTTTACTCTAACTTCGCCTAGGGAAACCATACAGGTGAGCAATTTTTGCATAATGGTATGAAGGTGGACTAGAAAACCTGAAAAATAAGTACACAACAGCAAAGTAGTAAGGTATTTAAATTGTGCTACTGACAGGCACCTATAAAAGTCCTACAACAATTTATCATAAATTCAAGACCTAAAATTATTTATTGTCTACATAACATCTGAATAGTTCACTATATACGTACCTTAAATTTGTATTTGTGACATCTAAAGTAATTAATTTTAAACTCATTACATTTTCCAAGAGCCTATGAATGCCAATTTAAGTATCTAGCAATATTTCCTTCCAGTGAAATGTTGGCTAAAAATTTTATTTAAGTTTACTTAACCATACTGGATTTTTGAAGAAAATTTAACTTTGTAATTAGTTTAACAGAATAAAAAACATTTTGTTTTGGATAAAACCTTAAGTCTAAAACTAAAGAGTATGCAGAACATGTCAAAATTAATAAATATACTTATGATTTTCATACAATGAATACATGAACTAGAAAATTGCAAAGCACAATGATCCTAATGTGTGAAAACACACACACACACACACACACACATGCCAGAAATCGATAATAATAATAGCTACCTGAATGTAAAAATTTGAATGGTATGGCCTACAATTCTCTCAATATGTATATGTACTTTACTCTTACATTACATTACATTTGGAAAACATGAAGCCACTCGAGCCAATCCGTCATGAGCTACATTTTTAATAATAATAAAATCTTGCAAGATGTCACACTCAAGTCAGCTAGTTAATATACAGCTATTTATTATCACCATAGTAGCCTATATAACTGAAGCAATAGTAATGAGTAACTTATATTACAAGCATTTTGGGTTCCTTTCCTGACAACAAACTAAATATATATTAAACATGTAGAAACATTTGTAGAAAAATTGTCTTTTAGTACGATATATTATTATTTCTAATGAAACATTAAGCTCCCACTGTGACTGAAAGGGTTAAACTTATTTTTATTAAGTCTGTTCCAAACTCCTGCTCTTTCTTACCTAATATGTCACTTGTGTTTGAAAACTGTACAGACAGTGCCTGAAACAATATTTTCTATTAAAAAATGAGCCATAAGAATATTCACTGGTGCTGATTTGTATGTTCAAATGAGAAGAATGGTTCAATCACTAATTATGAAGAACTTTCTGGCTTCAGCAAGCTTGTCAGGGCCACAGCCTACTGTTTGAGGATTGTTCACCGCTGTTTAACTACAATTAACAAATAGCTAAATAAGAGCAGATACAGTTATTTTGAGGCTGCAGTCAAGTACTGGATAGGGCATACAGAAAAAAAATCTGGGGTAACCTACCAAAACTGAGATCAATCAGCTATCTACTCTGACGCGGTATTAACTGTAGGCAAATACGCTACTTTGCTGGTAAATTAATGTCAATTGTTACTGCATTGTATTTATGAAATGAGGAATCATCGCGCAAAACATTTGAAAGATTGATTGGGTTTGTTTTTAAGTTTTAAAATTTTATTAAAACAAATAAAATATCCAAAGAAACATATTAGTAATTTTAGAAATTTTGTTTCATGGCAAACTTTTTCCCTGAAACTGTACTGTGCACGTTTAAACTAACATTTATTTCAGAAGTTTTGCACTATCTGAAAAGGATTGTCAGATAACCCATTCTGTCACTAAGGCCTCTAACTTGCTTGCAAATGGTAGTTCCACACAGTAGGCCTATATGTATATTTGTGATTTAAAAAGTCTGATGCTAGACTCTGAGACGTCTTTGGTGGAATTTTGGTAGGCCCGTTAGTAAGCCGTGGCTAATTCATTTGATGACAGTGACTCATAGTGCCTGGCACCTATGATACCATAGTACTTGAATAGTATATATGTCTATTGTTAACGATATTATTATTATTATTACGTATATTTGAGCATGTAAATGCTTCAGTTTGGAATTCATTTTCTCCTTTGTGTTTCGTTTTCCTACACCTTTTTAAGATTTATAAATTCTAAAATCAAACACGTCTGGTCTAGGAATCAGATTCTATCTGGAAAGGGATCATACGAATGTTTGTGTGTTTATATGTGCATATTCCACGTAAAATTGTAGGTCCCCTCCGCCACCACGGAGGACACACACAATACACAATTACGAACACAGTTAGGTAGACCAGCCATGAGTGGATCCTAGGGTCTTTGTTGGTCTGAAACATTATAACATATAAGATTAATAATTGAATGACAGAGGTACTAAGAACTGTATTAAACTTTATATTTAGGATAAAGACAATGACGTAGCTCAAAAAAGTTATTATATTTGGCTGTATCCGATGTTTCGGGGGACTCTATCGCACTTTCAATGCCTGATAAATAAAAGCTAAAAATGTATAAATGACAAAAATATATAAACGTTGAGAGCTAAAACTAAATCTAAAGTACAAAATTAAAACTGTTCAAGAATAAAAATTAAAATTACAAAGCAGAAACATAATCCAAAATCAAATCGAAAGTAAAAAAAATATAAATGACATTTAATAGTGACGCATATAACGTTAATAACTTATTTAAAATTACAATAAGCAGATTGTAGAATGCACAATTATGCAAGTTGTGCCAAAATCCCATTTTCTTTTATAAATAGCCATATAAAACCTCGTTTATTGGGTAACTAAAACTTGAAATCGATCTATATTAACTTTGATGCTTCTGTTTAAAATATTCACGTGAACAATTAACATTTTTAATAATATATATGCACAAAGAGAGAAATTGCTTTGAGAATCTTTTCCTCGGAACTCGAAATTGTCAAAACGTAGCCTAGCTTGACTTAAAGGGCTGGCCTACTACCCTGTAAATTACCTTTTATAAATACATTTTGCAAAAAAATTTTTTAGTCAAAAGTACTGTGAGGGTTTTTAGAATTAAATCATGAACTGTTACTTGTAAAGCGTAATTTGATGAGGAATCGTTGGAGTAGATTGTGTGGCAAATGTTAAGAAAATTGTCCGTTATTTTTGGCACGCCATAGAATTGTTACAGGTTGTAAATTCGGTTATTAGCGTGAAATGTTATGTACTAATATTTTGCTAATACTGTGCTTTGTATGATTATATATTTATTCCTTGTACCGAAAAAAACACCTGTCAAATATAATGGGATACAGCTATTTGTGTTGGCACAGCGTCGTACACGTTTCATTAGATTATGGTGCGTCCGAAGGATGCATGTGACTCATAGCTATCTCAGAGCTTGCACCGAGTGGAAGTGCAATAGTCATCTCGATGAATACGGTGGAGCTCCCTTTGAGAAGCATTTTCAACGCCTTGTACGACGTCTCCGTGGCGAAGTCATTGCGCGTATTCAGGCGAGAAACCGGCGCCATTAACTGTGTGCTTGAAACGAACAGGAGGCCTGCGTGCAAACGCAACGCTATTTATTTAAGTGCCGAGGAGATGCATAAAATCTTCGTGATGGTTGAGAGGTGGGCTGAGGACCGTAATAAAATACCAGCTGACGTAGATACAATAAGAGATGTGATTAGTGAAGCCTCCTCATATGCCAGTTTGCACATTGAGTATAAATAATGAACAACCATGCATTGATATACGAGAGATGTGGAAATGGTCAGCTGATGACGATTTTGTTCCTACGCGGAACCGTTTCATCCTCGACAGAATGTTTGAAATTGTCGGATTACGCATGCTGAAACCTATATTAGACGCGCGTGTTAGGGTTATGCTTTATTTTGATACTGTACTCGAATACGCATACGCCGCTCTGTTCGATGGGATTACCGAGTGTAGGGCTAAACAAGGTGAGAATGGTCTAGACTCTAGAGCTTGATGATTATTTAATAAGTTTAGACTCTTCGAAATATCATGAACTTTGGTACAAAACACTTGACCGTTACAGGGCTGAGCTCACCTACACCGTTCACCCTGAAGAAGTAATATAAGTTACTCATTGCTAAAACACTTGGTTTTCAATAATAAATATTACACCTTTTGGTTTTTTGCGGTATCTGGCAATATGTTGCTTACATTATGACGATGAATCGTTGTGGTAATACAAATTTCCTGAAAATTATTAATATTTTTTACTAGTTTACTTGTTAAGGGCGTTACTTTTTATTCAGGCTTTACTCTTGGCCTATCTAAATTTCAGGCTTACTTCATTTTTTATAGATTTGAGAATATGTTAATGGAACGAATTCTTTTGTTAAGCCAATTGTTTAGTGAAGTTTTTAATGTTAATATTGTTTTAAAGTACTGAAAAGAAAAGAAACTGTAACACGAGATGTTTGTAGTTTGCTCTGAGATGAGAGAGGACAGTGTGAGTGTTTGTACATCGCTAGAGTATGACATCACAAATGTAAACATAACTTATTATGCGACTTAAAACCAAAGTGCAGAACTTTATATATATATATTATATTATATATATATATATGTTTGTGTGTGTGTGTGTGTGTGTGTGTGTGTGTGTGTGTGTGCACGAATTGTTCGTTCGTTTATTATGTATTTTTTTTCTACTGTTGTAAAATGAATTTCCGTACAATAACAGACATCATTTCCAATTTAACTACGTCCTCTTCAAATTTGCTTTTTGCTTATATATATATATATATATATATATATATATTTTTTTTTTTTTTTTTTTTTCCCTGGCATTTCAGGTCACACCCCGGGCACACCCCGGGCACACCCTGGGCATTTCAGGTCACATCTAACTTGAATTTTGTTACCGAAAAAGATTGCTTTTGATAATACTATGTTTCGTATTGAAGTAACGGTGCTTTATCTAACAGTAAAGTTTAAGAAGTTTGTGCGTGAAATTGAAACGCGTTTCGAGGTAATACTGTAAAAATATGTAGATATATAATATATATATATATATATATATATATATAGTAGAGAATTCTAAGAAATTCAATGTACATGTGATTTGAAATAGAGAAATTAATAATTATTAAGCATTGTTTTAATAAAAAAATTCTAATTTTGCTTGTTGTAAACGTTGGCGAAAGTTAATTAAAAATTTTGGATAGAATTCCAGTAAATACGTTTAGATTTTACGTGATAAGTTTTCTTTTTGAATTGAAATTTACCCACACACAAAGTGTTCATTTATTATTTATTTTTTTCTTCTTAAATGAACTTGAAAATTCACAGAATATTATTTCTAGTTAACTGTGAAAATAAAATTATTTATATATATATATATATATATATATATATATATAATATATATATATACACAGCGTGTCCCAAAGAAATGTATGCCCACTTTGTTCGATAATACCAGCTATGAGGATAATAAATATATTACTGTTTATATGTTTTTTAATAAAGAATTTTCTCCTGAATCTAAATATCTAATTATTTTTATTAAAAACTGAAGAACAAAAAAGTTACAGATGTTTAAATTAGAATTATTATTTTCGAGACTTCATGTGCGATATTTTATATTTTTTTTTATGGCCTGGCCTGCCTTTTAACCGACTGTTTTGAGATACTTATGTTTAGTGCCTAGCTTAGCCTAGCCATTTCGTTGAGTTCTAATTAGGCAAGACTACAGTTTTGCTAACCTTATCTAACATCTTATAACTCTGCGACGTTTCTTCTTTTCTAATGACAATTTGAACATCTTAGATAAAGTGTCATTTAACCATGGAATTTGTAAATTTTTTGAATTAACTAATAATTACATTTATGCTTCAATATCAACACTAAACATAAGTATCTCAAAACAGTCGGTTAAAATATTAGAAAATATCGCACATGAAGTCTCGAAAATAATAATTGAATTATTTTAGTTGTGTAAAGAGCGTGTTTAAATTCTAATTATTTATTTAATAAACAGAATTTCTTTTAAAGTAAATTGTTGGAATTAAGAAGATTTATCTGTTGTGGTAACGAATTGAAATAAATGGCAGTACCTGACAACTATCATCATATAAATATATGGTGGTATCTAGCAACCAAATGGCTGAATAATATATGAATTAATTTAATAAATATTGCTATCTGGCAACTCAGTCTTCTAGGCTGATTAATATGTGGTTTAATTAAATATATAGCACAAACTGGCAACTCAGCCTTCTATTGGCTGATGAATTAAATACATGGCACTATCTGGCAACTCAGCCAACTGGCTGATTAGAGGTCTATAAAAGAGCGGGAAACGGACGACGGAGTCATATGAGCTCGGCAATCAGCCGAGTGAACGCCCAACTCTGGGTCCTCTCTGTCTCTCTCTCTGTCTGTTTCTGTCCCCTTTGGGGGATTCAGCTTGGGGGAGAACTCCGCCTCCAAGTTGCATACCCCTTGCAATCCCATTTGGGGTTGGCAACAAAGGTCGGTACTCCCCTTTGGGAGGATCAGCTTGGGGGAGAACTCCAGGTTGCATACCCCTTGCAGTCCCATTTCGGGGCTGGCAACAAAGGGGGTGCCTTAGCAACGAAGGGGGGCGGGGGTGAGGGTTGGCAATAAAGGGGGGTGGCACTCTTGCAGCAAAGGGTGGGGGTGGCAACATTGCAACATTACCTAATATTTTGCAATTACATTGCACTCTACCCGTTTGCAGCTATACTACTCGCATAACAGACATATTAACTACTAGTCCCCCAGGTACCTGGCCCACATGGCGCGGCGACACACACACACACACACGTTTTATATATACTGTATATAAAAGGAATATGAAGACCACGGTGAGAGTTCCAAGCATTTATTATAGACGTTTCGACCCGTCGTAGGGATCATCTTCAGTAAAGAACTGAGATAAAAAATAAAAATAAATTAAAATGAACGAAAAATGAAGTGTATGAAAACAATAATTTACAATATTAATTGACAAAGTTAGACTAAAAGGAATACAAAAAGGAACACAAAAAATATACATGTATAAAAATCCATAATCTTGAATAATACAATACAACAAGATAAACGGTAAAAGGGGGCTAAAATATGACCTTAGAACACATCCTCCGAGACTGGAAGGGGAAAAGTGATTGGGAAGAGGAACGAGAAAAGAATTATGGTTGGGAATTGGTTGGTTGGTGCATTGTAATTTTATGAAGCAAATAGTTCAATTGATAAATTTTGCATATTTAAACGAACTAAGATTTTTAATATATAGTGACTCTGTAATCTTCCTATGAACTTCAGAGGTTAGGATGACAAAATAACACATTGATTAATGTTTATTAAGTAGTCGGTCTGTTCACTATGATTACAAATGGCAGTGTTCAGGGTTAGACAAGGGGCGGCCGGTTTGGTGGGAAAGACCCTTGTGCTTGTCTATCCTCTGTTTAAGTTGCTGATTGATGAGTGCTTTGTCATACTCCAATATAGCGAACATGCTCCTAAGTTTCTTAATTATAATAATGATTGCCACCCCAATTTAAAGTTCTCCCTCGAGATGGAAACTGAAAGGACTCTCTCATTCCTTTATGTTTCAGTTACTCGTTGTCCTAATCAGTTTTTAACCATTGTTTTTAGAAAAAAGACCACTAACTCTTCTGGGATTGGTTTTTTTTTCAGTTTAATAGTATCTCTTTTCAAGATGTCAAATATCATATCGAAGATCCATAAGGCCTACCGGATATGCTCCGACTGGACTTCATTTCATTTTGAAAATTAATTATTTACAACAGTTTTTCAGACATAATTTATACCCGTCACATCTCTTTGAAAAATGTGTCAATCAATTCTTACGTGGTGTTTTTGAGCCAAAGCACCTAATTTCTAATGATCCAAAACGATGTTTATATCAAACTACCGTTTCTCGGCTGTTACCCGCAAAATGAACAAACTCGTCAAAGATGCCTTGTACAGGTCCTCCCACTACTGTAACTTTAAATTAATTAATATTCTTCTCCCAGTTATAATTTTTGTCGCTACAAAGAACGTCTCCCTGCCTTTGTTACATCCTCTGATGTTTATCGTTATTCATGCGCAGACTGCATACGCCTGTTATGTGGGCTAAACTGGCCCGAAACTTAAAGGATACGCGAGCATAGGGGTCTTCCCACCGAACAGGCTGCCCTTTGTCTAACCCTGAACACTGACTGTCATTCGTAATCATAGTGAACAGACCGACCACTTAATAAACATTAATCAATGTGTTATTTTGTCATCCTAACCTCTGAAATTGATAGGAAGATTATAGAGTCACTATATATTAAAAATCTTAGTTCGTTTAAATATGCAAAATTTATCAGTTGAACTATTTGCTTCATAAAATTACAATGCACCAACCAACCAATTCCCAACCATAATTCTTTTCTCGTTCCTCTTCCCAATCACTTTTCCCCTTCTAGTCTCGGAGGATGTGTTCTAAGGTCACATTTTAGCCGCCTTTTACCGTTTATCTTGTATTGTATTATTTAAGATTATGGATTTTTATGCATGTATATTTTTTGTGTTCCTTTTAGTCTAACTTTGTCAATTAATATTGTAAATTATTGTTTTTATACACTTCATTTTTCGTTCATTTTAATTTATTTTATTTTTTATCTCAGTTCTTTACTGAAGATGATCCCTGCGACGGGTCGAAACGTCTATAATAAATGCTTGGAACTCTCGCCCTGGTCTTCATATTCCTTATAATGATCCGATTCCCCAGCAACGATTCTATCGCCAATATATATATATATATATATATATATATATATATATATACACACACACAGGGTGGCCTATAAGTCTTAATCGGTAATAAATAATTAAAGCGAAAATACAAAAAAATCAAATCAAGTAAAAAGTTTATAATGTTTAGAAATATTTATTGATTAATCAAAGTGTAAAATATAACCATCTCGACAAATATTCTTTCCTTAGTAATCGATTACGTCAATGTGAGCTCCGCTGGATGAATTTTCGTTTTAATTATAACCGATTGGGACTTATAAAGTTATGAGCCATCCTATATATATATATATATACAGGGTGGGCCGTAAGTTTCCATACATAGGAAAAATAAACATTTTTTTATGGACAACCATTTTTATTTATATAATATGCTCTACATGGTTGCCATTGTTTTGAAAGCACATTTCAATACGTGTTCCCCACTGTTGATGAACACGCATTAGCACAGTTGACGTTATGCTTGTAATGGCGTTGGTGATACGTTCCTTTAGATGATTTATGTCTCGTATCTTTTCCTGATACACCATGGCCTTCAAGTGCCCCCAAAGATAGAAATCAAGGGGGTGAGATCTGGGGATCTGGGAGGCCACTCCACAGGACCACGCCGACCAATCCAAGCATCCGGAAACTGCTGATCCAAATTTTCCTATGTATGGAAACTTACGGCCCACCCTGTATATATATATATATATATATATATATATATATATATATATATATATATAGGGTGGTCCAAAAGTCCCTATCTGTTTTGCTGAAATATTGGTATTCTACATATATTATTTTCTACAGGTGATGATGATGATGGATGTACAAAGAACGTGTGATGGTAGTAAGACTACGAAGCCAAGGGAAGAAGTGGAAAGAAATTCGAGAAAAATTCAAGACTTCACAAACCAGGGCCTACAGACAAAGCAATTCGCGAGCTGGTCAATAAATTTAAAAGAACAGGATCTGTTCATGATGAGACTAGATCTGGACGTCCAGGTACCTCTCAAGAAAATGTCGAATTGGTAAGAGATGCCTTTGAAACAAATCCTAGAATGTCAACTCGCGCAACATCACGTAGACTGAGCATACCAAAAAACGACTGTTCTAAGGATTTTAAAATCAACATTAAAAAAAATGTTATCATATTCAAGTGCTACATGAGTTACGCGAAGAGGATTATCCAAAACGATCCGCCATATGGACAGAATTGCTTGAAAAAATTCATACCGAAAACTTATTAAACCACATTCTCTTCAGAGATGAAGCGACATTCCACACATGCAGAAAAGTTAATCGACATAATTGCCGTATCTGGACTAGTGAAAAAACAACAGAGGTCTACGAATAGAAGATTCTCCCAAAGTTAATGTCTGGTTGGATATGACAGGATCGAAGATTTACGGACCTTTTTTCTTTGCAGAAGCTACGGTAACAGAGCCAATTTATCTTGACATGCTTCAGCAGTTTCTTGAACCCCAGCTTCGTTGAGATGGCATTCTCGACACTGTTGTCTTTCAACAAGATGGAGCTCCATGTCACTATACAAACATCGTTCGGGCATACCTTGATGAGCTCCTACCAAATCGCTGGATTGAACGTGGTGGAACAGGCCCTGGGCAGCACGATCTCCGGATTTAACACCATTAGACTTCTTTACGTTGGGTCTCATAAAGTCTGAGGTTTACAAAACAAGAGTTACAGACCTGCAGGATCGACGAACCCACATCGTCGCGACAGTCGCTAAAATAAACCAGAGATGCTTGAGAATGTGTTCCACAATGCAGTGGACAGATTTGAAATTTGTAGAGACACTGATGGTACTCGCGTCGAATCTTAGACCTAAGCTTGATAAATAAATATACATCTAATTATGTTGTTACATTTTTATCCTAAAATACTATTATTTCAACAAAATAGATAGGGATCTTTGGACCACCCTGTATATGTATATATTCGTAAATACAGTAATATTTTTTATCATCCGATAATTTTTAATTGAGAGCGTCCCGTGACTTTGTGAATTAGTGTCGCTCGGCAGTGCTGAGACTTTTCTGAGCGGTGGGTTCGAACCCCAGAGCTGGGCGGTTGTCTTTTCTGTATCTTACGTCGCGCGAGGCGACGGGCCAGCCACCTCTCCTCTGAATAAGGTAGCTCGGGGCCCCTAACCCCCACTTCCTGGTGTTATGAGACATCGGATGTTATCGTTACCTTATAATTTTTATTAAAAATATGATTACTCCATTAAAATATTTAAAACTCTCGCAGGTCCAATTTACGAGAATTGAAGGGGGTTCGAACAGAGTGGCAAAAATAGGATAGTTTAAGGGGTTATTCGGTAATTTAGTTACATGGAAATATTATGACCAACATGGAAACGTACAAATAGACTGACAGGTGGTAGACAGACAAGGTAATCATATCCTCGAATTCATAAACAGACTCACATTGACTGAAGGAAATACTTCTTTCATTACCGAAATCAAGATCAACTTTTAAAATGTTTTACGTAAAAAAGTAAAATGGTTTCGTAACTTAGCTTGTTTACTAACGTTAGTTAGGTCAGGTTGGGTTGGGTTAGATAAGTTAGGTTAGTCTGGGTTACAATTTAATTAGGTTGGCGCCATTCGATCTCTCAAATTGTCGGTTCTTGAGAATTCGATGGCAAGGGTGTGCACTGTGCAGCAGCAAAACCGACGAAGGTCCTCACCTCATTTTAACTTCAGCGTCACCAATAAATGACATCCTAAATACTTCGTCCTGTTTGGAAACAAACCTTTGATTAACGAAATTTAGGATGGAGGTCGTGAAAATGAACTAAAGAGGTCATTTTTTTTTTTCCTTTTAATGGTGATTATACGTCGTCGTGGGAGTAAATTCAAAACTGATGTAAAGCCTTACTGTTGCAATACAATTTCCTGTATATATATATATATATATATATATATATATTATTTTATGACTGGTAATTCTGGGCAAATTTACGATATTATTTACATGATCGGGTTTGTAAAGATAAAAAAAATTAAAGTTATGCCTATAAATTGCACAATAAAAAACGGAAAAAATGGCCTCGGCGCGTAACGTAATCTAATATATTTGTTTCTTCTTTCTACGCTTTGGAATAAATTTGATGCGATACCGCAACATACCACATACGTATTTCTGTGCCCGACTCAAAAGGGTTTAATCGTTTGAAAATGTTCACATAAACGCTCTTGAACAATTTGAAACCTTACAATATACCCGCATTCACCCTCCGTCAAATGGAACAAAGTTGCGAGTGACATAATTTTCTATCCCACTTTTATATAATAGATTCAATACATGAAAAAAATAAAATCTTACATTCAGTTGCTACGCGAATATATATATATATATATATATATATATATATATATATATATATCATGTAGCAACGAAGACGAAGCTTGACCTTTGTGTGAAGAGAGACCGACGCCTCGAATATATATATATATATATTATATATATACAGGGTGGCGCAAAAGTCGCGCATCATAGGAATTTTCAGTGTTAACTATATTTTTTTTTATATAGGTAGGGGATGGCTGCGATGAATCCGATGAATCGGTACAGAATTTAAATTCTGTACCGATTCATCGATTTGTTGTACCTTGTATTCCATACATTAAAACCAAGCTCACCCTCTCGTCTATTGTTAATTTCGCAGCCATCCCCTATACCTAAAAGAAAAAAAAATAATATAATCAACACGGAAAATTCCTATGATGCGCGACTTTTGCGCCACCCTATATACATACATACATAATATATATATATATATATATATATATATATATATATATACACACACTCATCCAGAGGTGGAAATTCATTAATTTTTAATTTTTTAACCTTTTCTCGTTTTATGTTTTTTAAACTTTAACATTTGTTTAAAATACAAAGAATGCCAGAATTGATAGAGAACTCATAATATTTGCAATATTAATGTACAACTCTTCACCGATTTAGTACATCAGTAATGGAATAAACTATGTACATGTATGTACAGTTCTTTCGCGAGCAACCTTAAATATATCCCGTACTATTCCGGGTACTTTGATTTTAGAACTAAAGACATAAAGTAATGATGGGGTTGTTTAACCTCCTTCGCGACATCTAAGGTCCTATGACGGAGGGGACCTACGACGGCTTTAAGCGGGATCCGAAGAACCACGGGTCGCTACATAACCTGGCAGCGGAGGACGGTCTCCCATCCAACTACTACTACTACTACTACTACTACTCTCCAGACCCATTATCGCTTAACTTCGTTCATCGACGGGAAGCGGTGTTACTATCATACATTAGCCACGACGTTATCTCTTAAAGACATAAACGAAGAATGTATAGATTTTAGACATTTTCTTTTTTGTTTAGTAAAGAAATAAAGTTTAAAGAGATGATGAAAATGAGTTATAAGAAGATGCCAATGACGCCCGTATGTATTGTATGTTAATACAGAAGGACCACAAAGAAACTGGCACAGCGCTCAGACCAACTAATGCGCCCCACCTCTCTAACTCCTCTATTATGCTGGCTATGTTTGGTATAAGTAAATTCGATTTGCCGAGTCTCCGCTTCAGCAAATAGGGGCCTAAAACATATACGACCCGTACGCATCGGAGACGAGACCATAACATCGACACTAAAAAAATAACTTAATCTAAACCACAACATACTTGTCGAGTGAATGTGAAGTCGATCGGATGTAATCCAGAACATACACAAATCCCTTTAGTACACAGTTTACTTCTAATGGTCACTATAAGAAAACCGTACGCAAATGAAAACTGTGTTATATAAAAAATACAGATATAGGCCTATATGGAGTGTATGCAAGTTCATTTACACCTATAAAAGCCCCCAAAAAATATATATTTAAGAAACTAAAACTTAATTATCATAATATAATAATACTTGGCATAAAATCTGACATTTGAGAACATAAAGCATGTTGAAATTCCGTTGTTTAGAACAACGTAAGCAATGGAATATGACTAGGATCACATGAAGACCAGGGCCCCCAGCCTTCTTTAGTTAGCCTTATAAGGCTAACTAACGAAAATATCACGACCTAACCTAACCAATCGTTAGGTCAACTGTACGCCCTTGATGATTGGTTAGGTTAGGTCGTAATATTTTCGTTAGTTAGCCTTATTAAGCTAACTAAAGAAGGCTGGGGCCCTGACTATATTAACGGTACAAAAGAAAGAAACAAAAAATAAGCAAAATGAAACAGGAATACGTTAATATAAAATTTAGTTCAGGTTGATTCAGTGCACGTCAAATTTTATTGGTCTACTTCGTGGACACGTGATTCCACCGCTTCCTGTAAGATCTGTGAAGCTAAGAGACATCGGGTTTCGATGGTAGTTTGATGGGTGACTGCCTTCTACATTCAGATGATGTAGTGACCCGTAGTTCGAATTCCACGTTAAGTCCTAGATCCCCTCCGTAGGCTAAATCGTACATTTAAGAACAACCTCGAATTTTATTTTCTTAATTCGACAATTTATCGTACTGACAACCGAGACATGGTCGCCAAAACAATCATACAGTAATGTTTTTAATTAAGAAACTTTACTCAGAATCTATTTCGCGTGGTGGGTGAGGCACAGAAGCTGAAAACAGATAGTATCCATTACGTGTCGTATTTAAGCTAGTTTTGTATCTTATTTATGAATTATTTAATTATTTACAAACAATGCGCAGCCAAATTTGCGTTGCCAAATGTCGCCAGTGATTTGTATTGTACCGACTCAACAATTATAATTATAATCAGACAGACAGAGGTAATATCGTCAGAAGGTCTCTGGCCACCACTTACGTTCAAGAGATACCAAGATGAGACAGTTTTGAAAAGAACGTTAACTAAACGGGACCTTGATTAAAAGAAAAACAAAAATTGTGTAAGTTTTTGTAAAATAATTTCAACTTCAAACTTCCAAAATTAGAAAGAAAAAAGAGGTAAGTTGAAATTATCTTGAAACGAAACCATCCGATCTATATTTAATCTACGCCTACGTAAATTCTTAAATTTCTACCTCTATCATTTCTCTCCAGTAACAAGTAATCATTTCACACTTAAAACTCGGCTTAATTGCGAGCTTGTTGCTTCTGCCAAGCGTGCGAATTATATAACACACGTTGCAATAGAGTGAGAAGCGAGTACTCGTTCACCTTTCCAATGCAAAATTGTTAAAAAAAGTTAATCGCATGAAAAATATAAACCTGTTTCAATTACGTTTTAAATAAAGTGGGTACTTGGCACACACACACACACACATACATATATATATATTGTAGTACAATGTATAGGTGCAAGGGGTGTGTACGTGAAAAAGAGTGATTACATCACCAGGAAGTATGAATATAACGTAAAGGACGACTGGTGTGCCGCTTTGTGTTGGCGTTCTTCGGATTAGACTCTATGTACGTTACGTCACACATAAAGAGCCCTTATAAATTTGCTCAACTAACAAGTGTTTTACGTCATTTGTAGAAGTAATTTACATTAAAGAGAGAGAGAGAGAGAGAGAGAGAGAGAGAGAGAGAGAGAGAGAGAGAGAGAGAGAGAGAGAGAGTCGTCAATGGCGTCGAATTTGTTAGACGCAATGCGTGCTTCACACTTGGCCAATTGCTTGCTTGCAATAAAACAGCGAACCGACAGGACACTAATCGTTGACTAAATTTGGTTTCTAAATTGAATAATGTACGAAGTACAGTGAAATTAAGTAGTAAATACGACAAGTTATAATCACTGCATACTACTATTACTGCAACTGATAATAATAATAATAATAATAATAATAATAATAATAACATTAATGAATTTCCTTTTTAAAAATCACAAAAGGACTGCAGGATATTTCAAAGAATTACCTTCATTAGCAACTTAACCATCATTATACACTATCTATATATACAGGGCGTCCCAAAAAAATGTATACACACTTTAACAGCTGATAGCTCAATTGATGTTTCTTTCTTTCCAAGTTAAACCCATTAGAATTAATAATGGCAGTCAGACTAAGCTTTGAACAAAGGAAATTCATTCTAAAATGCTACTGGAAGTGTGAAAACGCAGTTGAAGTGCAAAGACAGTTTAGGAGGGAGTTTCAAACAGATCCACCAACGCGACTTACCATCACTCGAATTAGAGATAAGTTTGAAGCCGATGGAACTGTTCAGAATGTCCACAAGAAGCGTTCCGGAAGACCACGGACATCGACAAGCCCCACAAAGCAAGAAAGAGTACTGGAAACGTATCACCAAAGTCCAAGAAAATCTGTGCGGCAAGCGAGTCGTGCGGTAGGAATTTCAGAATCGTCTGTCCAACGCATTTTGAAGCGCTGTCAATGGAAAAGCTACATTCCAAGATTAGTCCATGCTATTAATGATGATCCGGACCGAAGAGTGGAGTATTGCGAGTGGTACTTGGCACGATGTGGATGTGGATTGGACGAAGGGGTTTCGTAGAATACCCTCCGCGTTCACCAGACCTCACACCACTAGACTTTTTTTTATGGGGATACTTAAAAGACAAAGTCTACGCTATAAAACCTGCAACAGTCGCTGAATTGAGAGCAGCCATTGAACGAGAATGCACACAAATACCAAACGAAATGTTTCGTGATGTTTGCGATTCCATTGCTTCGCGTTATCAGCAGTGCCTGGACCAGAACGGACGTCAGTTTGAAAACAGGCGTTGACAAAACAATTAAATAATGTCTGTAGATTCTATTACATTTTGAAAATGAAATGTATTTTAATAAACACTGCCTTTATAATTATTTAAAGTGTGTATACATTTTTTTGGGACGCCCTGTATATACACGCACACACACGAGTATAATCAACAACATGATTACACATCCTTGTCACCGTATCTAATCTCACGTGCATGAAGAGCGAAATCCAACCACATCCCCCACATCCCACAAACCCCAATGTAATTAATGTGCAATTTTGCAAAGCCGAAGTTCAACGTTCCCTGTACACTCTTGATGACGAAATTACGACTGAGTTTTAAGTGTGAGCAATGATGTCATGCTAATTTTGTATTAGAGACGTTCGTTCGTGCGTTCGTTCTTGTTTATGCGTGTCTGTTCGTTATCGAGGTAAACTATATATATATATATATATAGTGTGTGTGTGTGTGTGTGTGTGTGAATTGCGTATCTGAAATTGCTTTATGTGTTAACGAATTTCCTCATACAGGAAATAGAAAAGAAATAAATAAATTATTTTAAAATTCCATTTCAGTTAATACGTGTTCCAACCTCAAATTTCGTTACGAATGGGTGTTGTAGATTCTTCCAGATGTACGGAAACGAGTATGTTTGCCAATCTGCAGACGCATTCAGGTAAAAAAATCGTTATCAATTAAGGCCGAGTTGACGCGCAGGTATGTGTAATATGTCGCTGAATCATTGTTGAGCTCGTGCTTTTTTGTTTTGTTTTTTTACCAATTTTTGGATTGCGTTGTCACGTTCTTGACAGACACATTTTTTATTTTTGTTTTCACGGTTCAATCGTTCAATTTCATCAACTGGAACTATTTAAATATATTATATTTTCCATCATTAAAAAAAGTGGATACAATTTAATTTTTATTATACAAAATTAAAGTTTTTTTATAAATCAAATACGAACTACGCCTCGTAATTAAAGGGTTCAATACATAAAAAAAGTAATATTTTAAAATACTAAAATATCATTATGTAACGTTATGTATGAACTTGATGGAACGTGGAACGGCTTAATAGAAGAGGTTTAATATCGTAATGGGTGCAGTTTATTATAGGTATAGTGACCAAGTGACAGTAGGCCCTGTAATAAATGTAATTAAATTAATTAAAGTAATTAATCTTTCGATCAAAATAATAATAACAATCCTTAATAAAGAAAGGTAATTAATAAGCCTCGTTGACTTTTCCTTTAATTAAACAAAATTAATAAATGACGAACGTTACAAAAAGGTTACACTTGAGTGAATGCAAATACGCACAATAAATGAGAGTTGAAGTGAATAACTGATTATATTGTGCGGCAGCTATTAGTTGAATTATATGAAATTGCGCGCAAATAAATTTGAGCGTTTGCGGTTGTAAAACGGAACGAATCAAATGTGCCCTAACGAAGGGCATTAAAATGGTCATTACACGATGGAGGCTCTCCTGTCACTGAGGAGGTTGAGAATTGTGCCTCCGACGGTATGTTGTGACGTTATGTTCCAAGGGCGACGTATACCCATAAAAGGAACTGCATGAAGCGTGTCAGTAAATAGGCATGTATAGTGCCGCTCACCATTCAATATTTACAATATTGAATACTTTTACTTAAAAATGTGGGTACAAAATCCAAATATTTAATAAATATAGCATATTTTTATTCCAGTTTGACATACCTTTAGGAAAACGACTCAAATAGGCCTGTATACTGCACACGAACTGCCAAATCGTGATACTGTTGGGAAGTTCTGTTCAACACTAGTTTAAAAAGTTCCAAATTATCCTTTTATTTGCTGATCGGGCTTTGAGTATTGTGTGAGAGGTTCTTGAACTTCTGAAGTCCCATAAGAGGGTGAATGAAAGAATCAATGGATAAAGTGTGTGTGTGTGTGTGTGTGTGTGTGTGTGTGTGTGTGTGTGGAGGGAGAGAGAGAGATTACTGTTTTTTAATGCAGGAAAGAGGGGTCAAGGGCGAATGCCTGCAAAAACGCACCCATAGAAGGAAAAGCATAGGGCCGAAATAAAGGTTTTTGACGATCTTAAAAACGTCATTTTCCTTTTTTAATTTTGAAAATATTACGTAGTGTGTAAAATGCATACATATGTGTGTGTATGTGTAGTGAGGAATAGGAAGAGAAGTGTGTGTTTGAGAGCATGCTGGACTGCTCGCGAGGGTAGATGAGACACGGAAAAAAATCAGCTAAGGAGAATAGTGACAGAAGAAACAAGAGTTCCAGCAGCATTCCCTGTCTCTTGTCTAGCGTCCCCACCGCACCCTCCGCCGGAGTACTTCCTTGGTCGATTGGTGTCTACAATCTCCTCCTATTACAATTAGCAAACACTAAGTTCAAAAAGAAACGCAACCCACTGGAGAATGCATATTACTGTAACCTAACCCTTTTCTTTGTTTCGGGTTGCGTTTCTTTTAGAACACCCTGTATAATAGCGCAACAATTCTTTTACACATTAAAGTAATGCATTTTAAAATCTCAGCAAACAGAAAGAAACGCACCAAGCCTTTATCTCCAATTCATGGAAATAAGTCTGGTAAAAAATACATTAAGAGTGCCTGCATGAAAGCATTAGGTCATTTTAATTCATTATGGCCTTCCCCTCCGCGAGCTAATCTGCTCGCAAGCAACTCAAGGTTACGTAAGAAATGAGCAATATTAAATGCATAAAATGTGAAAATGATTACAAACACAGATTTCACAAACATCTTAAAATAAACTCTCATCGTAATTGTTATACAATATATATATATATATATATATACGTACATTCCGCTTAATGTGGACACATCGGTTCCCAGGTGTTTTGTCCATATAAAACGGCTGTCCACAGAAACCGAAGTTCTCGTTTTTTAACATTTATGGAACATTGTTTGCCCTAGTTTTATGCCTACTTTAGTTTGCTATGGATAGAAAACAAAATGCACTGTGCTTTAGCAATTTATATTACAGATATGTATAACTTGAACATAATAAATGCTTTAACAATTTATATTGTATAACTTGAACATAAAATGAGAATGCAAAGTATGGTACTGTATTTTATATTAACTAATGAGAAAAGAACTTGTCTAGTTTCGTTTGTATTTTTGATTTTTCGTTTTGCATTTGTACAAAATTAGCGCAGACATCTAAGGCCGCCTATGGACTTTCTTCGCTTCCTTTTTGCAGAAAGTACAATTGCAAACCATTTATGAATTTTTTGGCTTCCGTGCGAGATATTTTTTCTGGCTCCGGTTTCTGACGTTTTGCGGCAATTTCATCAATGATAGAATCGTCACAGTCTTCATAGTCATCATGGCACAACAGATCATCATCTAGGCTAGTATAAGACTGATGGTTTTCAACGCATGTCAAAGTTTCAATTTCGATTTCATCAATTGACTGTGAAGGAGACTTTGTAAATCCAGAATGAGCAAAACAATTCTGGATTGTTTTATCAGTCATGCACTTCCAACTTTTACTAATGAACTGTACTGCCTGTAAAATGTTTATCTTTGAGCTCACTTCTTTGGCCGTTGATGATGAAGTTAATAGGTTTTCTTCAATTGATTCTAATGTATAGTTCACTAGTTGTTTACGGTAAGCACCCTTTAAATTGTTTATAATGCCCATATCCATTGGTTGTATGAGAGACGTCGTTTTGGGAGGTAGAAATTCCAACTTAATGTTTTTCAAGCATTTCAAATGAGGATGCGCTGCGCAGTTGTCGACAAAAAGCAAAATTGTTCGCGATTTTCGTTGCAGTTCTGCATCCCATTCCTTCAGCCACTCTGCAAAAAGATCACTAGTCATCCAATCATTTTTGTTAGAACGGTATGTGACTGGTAAACTCTCCATGTTTAAGTTTTTAAAACACCGTGGCATCGCACTTTTACCAATAACCATAAGCTTCCGTTTGTCATTCCCTGACATGTTAGCACAGCATAGGACAGTTACGCGATCCATAGCCTTTTTTGAACCTGAAAGTTGCTCGTGTTTATAAACTAGTGATCCATCGGGGTAGCTCGGTAATAAAGACCTGTTTCGTCTGCGTTATAAACATCGTCAGCGGAGAAGTTGGTAAGCAAGTTAGGCAACGTGTTAATTTTCCATTCATCAGCACTCACAGTATCAGCATCAGCTTTCTCTCCATCAAATTTCTTAAATTTGATGTCATGTCTCGATTTCCAGCGTGACAACCAACCATCCGTTGCCTTAAAATCATCATGGCCCATTTTCTCAGCAAGCTCACCAGCTTTATCCTTCAACATAGGACCGCTCACTCGAACTCCTCGTTTTGTAACAATAGCAAACCATTTGTTAAGTGCCTCGTCAACATCTGGATCTTTTCCTTCACGTTTTCTTTTTTGGGAGGTTCCTGGTTTGGCTTCGTTCGAAGCCCATTGTCGTCGTAACTCTTGTTGCTGTTGCAGCAATTTACCAATTGTGGATTTAGGCACGCCGATGATTTCTGCCAGTTTTCTTATTGGGGTGTTTGCTGGTTGACAGCTGATTTTGTCCAATAATTTAATTTTTTCACCAAGCGTGAGGTCCTGACGACGCGACATCATTCACGGAAAGTTACTCTGCACTGAATGTAAACTAAACAAATAAGCAAAGGTCAGATACGTTTATATAGTTTATGACGTAATGTGACGTCAGCATGGTGTGACTTTGTAATTAGTCCACAATAACCGGCCCTATGTCCCTTTAAACCGATTTAAAATTAACTGTTTTTTACCATTTGTTTTTGTTCTTTGGCTTTTGTCCATAATATGCGGCTGTCCCTATTATCCAGTGTCCATATTACACGGAATCCACTGTGTATATATATATATATATATATATATATATATATATATATATATATGTATATATATATATATATATACCTTTCAACCTTTGGTGTGTGTGTGTATATATATATATATATATATATATATATACACACACACGTGTGTGCGTGTGTGTGTGTGCGCAATAATTATGGGATCTAATCCTTAACCGGGGAAGGTTTAATTAGCATAATTAATTACTGCCTAATCGGTCATTTATACCGTAAATGCCAATGAACAGATTATTCGAATATATATATATATATATATATATATATATATATATATATATATATATATTGTATTGTTTTTGTTCGTGCAGCAGAAACCGGAAATTGACAGCCATAGTTTTATTGAAGTGTCTGTCTAAACAATAACCTTTTTTTATTATAGATTTTTTCCAACTCAGAAAATTGCATTTTTGAAGTTTTTATCAAACTATTTGTTCAAAATTTCAACACCACATTTTTTTCTGGATTTAAATTTTTTTTTGGTACCGCGCAGTCCTCGCCAGGGTAACCTATAATTTCTAAAAGTCGTGGGTTCGACTCACGGCCGGGAATTCACATTTCCGCGATTAAGATGCCTCTCTGCGTCTCCCTCGGTGGGGTATGAGACTGCCCGCTCGGTACAATATTACGATCGGAGTTGATTAACTTTCTTCGTAACATCTAAGGTTACGTGATGGATGGGCCCCTCCCGCTTTACCCAGGATTCAAAGCATTACCCCACCAAAGGAGACGCGGAGAAGCATCTTAATCGCGGAAATATTAAGTCCCAGCCGAGAGTCGAACAGTACACACACAGTACGCAGTCACTACCTTTAATCGTAGCAGCAGCCTCTGTTCCAGTCTATTTATTATCCGGTCGATAACCAATACAGTGAGTGAACTACACAAACAATTTAATTACAGCACAAAAGTTGTGTACAAAATTGCGCTTCAACAGCAAAGAAAGTCCCATTTTTTTTAATGTAAAACAATAACTTCATTTCAATTTAAAAAATCAAAAAAATCACATTTTGTAAATACTTTCGGCCTTTAAATCAAACCTATTTGAGAGAGAGAGAGAGAGAGAGAGAGAGAGAGAGAGAGGATGATTATTTGTGAAGTTATTCCTCGTTTTTTTTAATGTCTCAATGACAGAAAGCACTGAAAGGGATTTCGCTAATCCTTCCCCTTCCCAGAACTCATGAATATTGAAAATAAATCCTTTTATTTTTCATATTAATTTATTTTGAAACCCCAAAAATGGCGATTTGCAAAGAATGAATCACTGCCCTTCTAAGATTAACCTTGTCCGACCACCTCAACCACTAACAAAAGAAAGTTTTAATTCAATGCTACTTAAAATAGGTTCCAATTTCCAGCGAGTATTTTTGAAACTATTTACAAATGTATTTTTTGGAAAAATCTTCTTTAGTGCGTAAAACAGAATAATCGTACGTAATTCCAGTTTGAGTTGCTGTTGATGTTATTAAACTTGTCACTGCTGTTGTTCCGTAGCCGTATGGTGACTAAAATACAGGGTGTACATAAAGTCAGGATCTATTTTGTGAAGCACTTGGAAATTATATGGAATTCAATCATAAAATGATAAAGTGGTAACATTTATTAAATAATTAAGAGTAGGATTCGACGTGACGCCCATCAGTATCCCTGCACAGCTCAAATCGTTCCGCAGCATTTCTAAACACATTCTGGAGCATTTGCGGGGTTATGTTTAGTGATGGGACGATTAATCGGAATCGGAATCGAGAATCGGAAGAATCGAGCATTTTTCAGGAATCGGAATCGGAATCGAGAGAATTGTACCATGATTTCCGATTCTTAAAACGATTCTTTAACTTTTAATTGAACCAGTTTTGCAATGTAAACTTTAAAATTTAAATGAAAGAGGATAACAAATTATATTTTTATTGTATTGTAGCTATACATTAAAACATGTATATCCATGATGTGTAATCAAGAAGATTAAAATGAATTGTTACAACTTACAGTTGATTTTTATTTTTAAACCAATCTATTATAATTTATAATTTATATTACCATACTCATAATGTAAATAGTTAATCTTACCAGAGTAAAATATGACAATTTCCAGAAAAACAAGCATAGAATTATATTTAAAAATATTGAGAATCGGAATCGGAATCGAGAATCGTATCGGAATCGAGACTTTTTAGTGGTATCGGAATCGGAATCGGAATCGTTAAAAATTTTGGTATCGTCCCATCACTAGTTATGTTATCTGCAGCAGTTCGTATACGTGTACGTAAGTTTTCAAGACTCGTAATCTTCGTCTGATAGACGTGCGATTTGATAAAGCCCCCTGCAAAGAAATCTAAAGGGGTTAAATCTGGTGATCTCGCTGGCCAAGGTCTGTTGCTTCGGCGTCCGATCCAGCGATTTGGAAAACGTCCATGCAGATAATCCTGAACAATTTTGGCATAGTGACAAGGAGCACCATCATGTTGATAGACGACGGGGATAGGATTGTTAGTACCGTCGTCTATCAACATGATGGTGCTCCTTGTCACTATGCCAAAATTGTTCAGGATTATCTAAATGGACGTTTTCCAAATCGCTGGATCGGACGCCGAAGCAACAGACCTTGGCCAGCGAGATCACCAGATTTAACCCCTTTAGATGTCTTTGCATGGGGCTTTATCAAATCGCACGTCTATCAGACGAAGATTACGAGTCTTGAAAACTTACGTACACGTATACGAACTGCTGCAGATAACATAACCCCGCAAATGCTCCAGAATGTGTTTAGAAATGCTGCGGAACGATTTGAGCTGTGCAGGGATACTGATGGGCGTCACGTCGAATCCTACTCTTAATTATTTAATAAATGTTACCACTTTATCATTTTATGATTGAATTCCATATAATTTCCAAGTGCTTCACAAAAATAGATCCTGACTTTATGTACACCCTGTATAGTACCGATACCCTCGTCCGTGCGCAATATTACACTGTATCGTGTCATTTATACGAGAGTCGTGGATGTATAAATTAGGGTATCCCATACGAACAGTAACGTACAACATTTTATGATCGACATAAAATAATGAAGAGGTAAAAAAAAAGTATGTTAGTTATCGTACAAAAATTTCGCTATTTCTACAGGGTGTACATAAAGTCAAGGAAGTGTAAATGAATATGACTTCACCCTATTCACTCGCTTGACTTTATGAACATCGCGTATAATCTATCATGCCCTTACCTTATTCTTAAAGCTACGACCTTTTTACCCGTATAACCCACATGCTAACTTCAAAGATGTCATTTAACCCGGGTATTAACTACCGATTTAACTCAATGCCAAATTTAACTACTATGCGTCCATGAAACGAGAGAATGCTTGGCTCTTGAATTTTCACTAGCAAATGTGATTTTAAAAGAAAATAAGTTATCAAAAGATAACGCATACTTTTCCGCCCATACAAACGTCACATTTGGGTTCACATATCATAAACCTTGAAGAGCCATAAACAGCTTCATTAAATGATAAACATTTTTATCAATTTATCAGTACTAAAACACGATACCGTCATAAACGTTGCACGAACAACATATATATATATATATATATATATATATATATATATATATATATATATATATACACACACACACACCACCAATCTAAAAAATAAATAACGCTGAAATTATATTGCGTCGTATATCTCATAAACATAAACAAATAAATAAATATTTTGTCTATTTCGCAGTCATAATAAAGACTCTTGTTTTGATTTTCATCCTGTAGCGAACGAGACACGGCGTACCACCTAAATACGCAAATAAAGAACTAATTTTTCTATATTAATATCCGAGATAAATAAATATTGACGCGAGTATAAATTACGGATCTCATTCTCTCTTCGACGAATTGAAAATAAGCCTCAATATATTAAACAAATTTTCTCTTTTTTAGTTATTATATAAATATGGGGTGTGTGGGGGGGGAAGGGGCAGGTTTATAAATAAAAGATATATACGAGTAAATAGACATCTTGTTTATTCGAATCAATATCCATAATGACCAGCCCGAAGTTCTGTGGGTAACGCCGTTTCCCTTCTAAGCGAAGTGGAGACATTGGGGATCGGGGGTTCGACTCACGGTGATGCTAGCAATAATAAATCCAATAGTTGGAGCAATGGGTCGCATTAGATTGGCTTGAGCGCTGTGCCAATTTCTGACCTTCCTCACTAATTTATTAATGGACCTTTTCCAGTTTGTGTACCGTTTTTCATATAATTTATTTTTGCTTCTTTTCAGATCAAAAATGAGTGATAATAATATCATAATATCAATCTCTTTAGTTAGGCTTATAAGGCTAACTAACGAAAATATCACGACCTAACCTAACCAATCGTTAGGTTAACTGTATGCCCTTGACGATTGGTTAGGTTAGGTCATGATATTTTCGTTAGTTAGCCTTATAAAGCAAAAATAAATTATATGAAAAACGGTACACAAACTGGAAAAGGTCCTTATCAATACCCATAATATACAGTCGGTTACGAAAGTACGGATACACTGGGCCACGCATACCTTAAGTCCCATGCAGCGTATCCCGATTTTTGTAACAGGGTGTACATAAACTACGGCTACATATTCTAAATTGTAAAACTCACAATTACAAATGTATCAATAAAGATATATCCTGTAAATATAAGATTAACGTTGTTATTTATAACTTGGCAACTGGTATCAGTATGCTGTAATTAATACCCGGTTAGGTTTCATTTAATGCCCACGATCAGGCTACTAAATTCAGTTACAACAGTAAATTATTTATTAAAACATTTTAATTGTATTAAAACCCTGAAATATAATTATTTACACACACAAATAAACAAATGGGATAACAATACGGTGGCTAAATCAGCTACATTTTAACGACATGTGACCTTTAAATTAGGTTAAGGATAAAAAGGTTAGGTCAGGTGAGATTAAGTTAGGATCATAATGGCTTCAATAAAATCTTTAATAAAATCGTATCGACGTTATAAACAGCGAAGCGAAATTTCGTGAGCATGACAGTCTAATCACGAGAGTCTCGCAAATTTGTATAGATTAGGTTAGGTTACCTACGTTAGGTTACGCTAAGTTTGGCCCATTTAGGTTAGGTTAAGTTAGAGCAATAAATGTCGGCAGAATGTTAGGTGTAGTGAAGAAAAGTAATAGCAACCGCTTTTGAATCGACATGAATGTCCATCGCGAGAGTAATCGAAGAAAATTTGATCAGTTCTCGAGTTGTCCTCGTAAAAATCTTAAACAACTGCATTAAAAATCACCAGAATATTAATTAAATAATCGCTGACGAGTGAACGCAACTACCTAATATGTTGTCGATTCAATAACTGTGTAATTTTGAACATTATCTCAAAACTGAACATGTGCAATTTTATCTCAGAGTTACGGAGTTACAGGCTAACAAAGACCTTAAGATCTACTCTAGGCTTGCCCAAGAAGGAAGTAGAAAAGTTAGCAATAATGAAAAAAAAAGAATACTGAAAACTTATACCACGCTTACACTTATAGATGTGTAAAGCTTTCACACATGAACGGTAGTAATAGTAAAGTATTGAACGGACAAGGCTCTCCCTCCTTCACCTCCTACTGACAGAAAAGAGTAGTGAAAGAAGATTTATAGGAAAGTAGGAAAACGTATAATGAAGCGCATAGCTTCAGAGTTCATTCACATCATGCGTGATGCGTACTCAGGTACACATTATAAGAAGCGGAAAATAAAGGATAGCATGAATACTAAAATACTTCATCTAATCTACACCATGCATTTTTTAAGGAATTTTTTTATTTATTTATTATGTACAAGAAGTCATCATTTCGTCGTTGCATCATTTCTTCGTAGCCTGCCAAAGCTACGAAGCTTTATCATGTAGTAATTTATAATGTGTCCTTCGCATAGGAATTACCTAAATGAAAAATATACTTTCCGAGCAGATCTCGAAGGGGAATGAGGAGAAGTCAGAGGTTTCATCCCGAAGATTCCCGGGGTGAGGGACCTCATACTGACTGACATTGCGGTCAGCGGACTTAACCCACTTATACCTCACCCGACCTGCGTCCCGCCCGAAATTTCATTCTTTAACTAGTGAAACTACCTTCCCTTTAATGAAAATTGATGATGCTAAAGTACTTATCCAACCTGTTCTTAAATATATTAGCTGACCCCCGCGGGTAGGCTATTCCATCTCTTGACTACCTTATAGGTGAAGAAGCCCCTCGCAACGTTTGTCTCAAACCTTTTACTCCTTATTTTAAAACCATTGTTTCTTGTAATGTCCCTATTGTCCATGTAAAAGAAATTCTCAATTTACCTTATCAAAATTATTTAAAATTTTGAACACCTGAATTAATTCGCCTCTTAAACGCCGAGTTTCAAGCGTATACAAATTCAGCTCTGAGTCTGTCCAGGCCCGTAGCCAAGGGGATCGTGGGTGGTTCGAACCCCCCTTGACAGGAAAGGTCCACTTTTGTAACCAGAGTTATAACTTATGATGTGATATTGTCAGTGGTGTAGTGCTAAACAAAGAAGTGAGGGAACGCATTTTGAAAGTGTTACTCAGATGCGGGGGGGGGACAATGGCGAGCGCGGCGAGCCCATACAGCTGGGGGTCCGGGGGCACTGTAAGCCCCCCGGGAAATCTTTTGAAATCTGACCAATTTCAGGGATATTTTGAGGTCATATGCACTGGATATTAGGATATATTCCAAAGTTGAAGATGCAGTATTTCCAGTGTCATTAGATATATGACATCCAGTACGATCAATAAAAATAGCTAACAACTGGAATGATTAACTAAAAAAAAGTTAACAACTGGTACGCCGTGGTGACTGTTTCACCAGATCTTTATAGGCTAGCATTGCCTCAGTCGAAGCTAAAAGAAATGAAACAGTTAATGATTCTTTCTCATATTTCTTCTAGGGGTGGGAATTAAAATTTCATGACGTTAGAGATTTGTAAGTTCGGATTTATTTGAAAGAGTGAGGGAACGCCGTTCCGTCTACCAAAAAAAGTAGGGGAACGCCGTTCCCACGCGTTCCCACAGCACTACACCACTGGATATTGTAATATATGACATCATTTAGTAAATAAACACTTGCATTTTTTTTAAACTTCACAAACTACTCTAAACTACTCTAAATCCCTTCCGCAGTGACTAGGTCGTTGCACCAAAAGGTCCGCCTTTCTACAATTTCGACTCCCCCCTTGGGAAGTCCTGGCTACGGGACTGCTGTCTTCGTATGGTTTGCAACGTAAAGCTGGAATAAGCTTTGTTGCGCGGCGCTGAACCCTTTATACCATTTCTATATCCTTCTTCTTATAGGCGACCAAAACTGTGCAGCATATTCGGAATGAGCCCTAACGAGCGACTTATATAATGGCAGAACAATATCTTTAAATTTATATTCACAATTATGAGAATAAAACCCAATACTCAATTAGCTTTGCTGCTCGAGACTGAACATTGTTTTGATAACTTTAAATCTCAACAATGGCACCTAAATCTTTCTTCAGAGGCTTCATTTAACACACTATTTCCCATACTGTAGTTAAATTTACTGTTGTCGTAACCTATATGCATGACTTTACATTTATTACATACTTGCCAACGCTACTGATTTAGGCGGTAGGGTACCGATTTGAAGGCTATTCTAACATAATAGTATCAAATAATATCAACCCTTTTATGCTCAGAATGCACTAGAGTGCATCATTTAGGGCTAGATTTTAAAAAATTTCGCGGGGGGGGGCATGCTCCCGGATCCCTTGGCACTGATTACAAATCCTACCGCTTTTGCTTTTCAAAATGTTGGCAAGTATGTTATCAACGTTAAATTTCATTTGCTACTTATTAGACCACTCTACTAAATTATTAAGATCACGCTGTAGATTCTCTCTATCTAGTAAACTAATTGTTTTACCCGCAATTTTAGTATCGTCAGGCAAATTTATAAATTCTACTCACTAAACTGACATCAAGATCGTTAGCGAATATTATAAAAAGGGCTGGTCCTAAAACGGACACTTGCGGAACACCGCTAGTTACATTAGCCCACCCTGACTCTTACCCATTAATTACTACCCTCTGTTTTCTACCAGTTAACGAAATTATTAATCCAATTAAGAACTTGATTCCTTATTCCGTGAGCGTTAAGTTTTTCTAAGAATCGTTTATGCAGAACTTTGTCAAACCCCTTTGAGAAATCTAAATATATTATATCTACCGCTCTACTACAATCATAAATACCGATAACTTCATGAAAAAATTCCAGTAAATTTGTTAAACAAGATTTATTTCGATGAAACCCATGTTAACTTTGTTTTATAGATTATTGCCTTCAAGATGCTCTACTATACGATCTCTAGTAACTGTTTCTAAAAGCTTTCGTATTATAGAAGTTAGACTAATAGGCCTGTCGTTTATCCCTTTTTTTAAAGATTGGAGTAACATTAGCCAATTTACAATCCGAGGGAACAACCGCCTACGATAAAGATTTATTAAATATTTGAACTAAAGGATCATGTATTTTGTTCTTTAACTCTTTTAGGTGCTTTGGATACAAATGATCTGAACCTGGAGATTTATTAATTTTTAACTTATCTATATATATATAGTGAGACATCTCTTCAGTGTAAAGTTATGTCAGTAAGCAATGAAAAAGTCCCATTTACGTCATTGAGTATAATACTAGCCTCTGGAATAAAAGTAGTATCCTCATCTGTAAATTGATGTAAAAAAATTATTTAAAGTTATTGCTATCTCCCCATAATTATTAGTTAAGTTACCACCCAAGTCAACCAATGGACCAATACTGTCCCTCAAGGAGTTTCTATTACCAACGTAATCGTAAAATTTCTTAGGGTTTCCTTTACATTCACGAACTACTTGAAGTTCAAAATCCCGTTTAGCACATCTAATTAAATGCTTATAGTCCGGTAGCACAGACCCTGATTTTACTGGAACACTGCATTGTTTGTTATAAAGCAAATTTTTACATATTTTGAAAGCTTATACCACCCCATTCAAGAATCCATCGGGTGTACACCTGACCCCCGCTTGGCTTTTTCAATATGGCCGGCGAAACTGAAAAATCCCACATCCTGGTCAATACTTGATGGATTTTGATGATCTTGGCGTCATTTCTAGTGGTTTTTAGGATGATGAGTCGATCTGGAGGGGTTGCAGATACTTTGGGAGTCGTTTTGACCCACATTCGTCAATACTCAAGGTCATTGGAGGTCAAACGCCCCCCGAAATAAGGAATATCCCATATCCCGGGCAGTCGTGGAGATATTTTGGTGATCTTACTGTCGTTTTTATGGTTTTGGGCAAGACTGAGTAGTTCTATAGGGTTTAAAATGAAATCAGGGATTATTTTCCCCATGGTAAGGTGAATTCCAATATGTCTAATTATTCCTCTTATTTTTTTCAGGTTGTTGAGAATTATTGCTGATGGTGCTGCCCACCTGGTGGTTTGATGACGTCTAGGTTGTGTTGATTCCAAAATTGGTTTTTGACTGCTGAATATGGAGAATATACCAGGTGAGCATTGTTTAGTTTTCATTTGCTGAGGATAAATTATTTCAATGCGATTTGTACTCTGAAGAATGGGTAAACAAAATTCTTATTTTTCAGGTTCTACAAAAGCTGCAGACGAATGTTTCCTTAAGAATTTCCTGCGTAGCTGTCCTGGAGGTCAGAAAGGTCTTTCAAATTGTGGGAGGATTCAGAAAATCATAGAGAGCAGCGACATCAGAGGGCAGCCAGATGTTCGAGCGAGACTAGAGCCTCTCTTGGAAGATGGAGCAAAAATCCTTTGTTGTCACAAGAACTGTGTTTCCACTTATGTGTCCAAGCGGAATTTATCAGCATTCATGAAAAAGAGAGAATGTGATACCCCTACAGTGGAGCCAAAAAGACTACGTAGTGTTGTTCTCAGTGAAGGCCCAGTATATGACCCTAAAAAACAGTCTCTTTTGTTTGAAAGTCAGTGAGTGTATATTACCCGAGAAATATGACATCAAAGTTCCGGTGCAATACCGCATTCCAGCATCTAGGTTTATGACCGATAAGCTTGGTGATAAAAAAACAAATTATTACAAAGATGTGTCGCACAAGCTGAGAAAGATTCTGATGCCCGCATCTCCATCATTTGTGATGACACAGACGTGTTTGCCATGCTGACTCACTTCTATGAATTTAAGAAAATAGGCTGTCCCATGATTATGGAGTCTCCAGTGCGTGGCAGAAAATCAGTGGACATCCGAGCAACTGTAACCCAGCACAAAGACATCATCCCACAAATCCTAAAACTACACGCTTTGAGTGGTTGTGACACAGTTGCAGCAATACATGGCATCGGCAAAGCCACTGCCATTGCCACAGCCAAGAAGGGTCGGAAGCTAGACAAGCTGGGGTCCCTTGATGCATGCTTTGACCATATCGAGAGAGGCAACAGCGTTCATTGTTGCATGCTATGGGGATAAGAAATCCTCATCTCTTACTGAGTGTCGTCAGCGAGTATGGGCTCAGAAGACAGGGAAGTCGGGAACTGCCGCAGCCAAACTATGTTCTCTACCACCAACAACTGAAGCTTTCCATCAAAATGTGCTCAGAGCCCACTACACTGTGGCGAACTGGCTCGATGCACTAAAGTGTGACCCACCACCAATTGATCCTGTGCATTATGGGTGGGAGAGAGACGAAACAAACAGAGTTCTCATCCCAAAAACAGTTGGTGAAGGAGTGTGCTTAGCACCAGATGAAGTTCTAAAGCTAATCAGATGTGGGTGTGAATCACAATCAGCATGCAGGGGGAGTCACTGCGGCTACATGGGACGCAGAATCCCTTGCACAATGTTCTGTGCATGTGGCAGCGGCTTGGATTGCAACAATCCATTGACCCAAAACGCAAACGAAGAGCAGACTGATGATCCTGACGATCCTGACACAACCATGTCTTTTGATATCTGCCCCCAATAAATGGTTACCTAATGTGAATAACTGCATCAAAGTTGTCAATGCCAATCAGTGGCGGATTTAAGGTGCGCGGGGCCCTAGGCCGGTTGGAGTGCGGGGCCCCAAACTACGCAAAGCTAGCTTAATTAACTGAAATGAAGATTTACACCCCCATCCCCCAGTGGTGACCTTACGGGGCCCTCAAATCAATGGGCGAGCGAAGCGTTAAAATAAATTTACTTTTTAAACAATATTCAATTTATTGATAATTAATTAGCCAAATGACCATTTCATAGTTGAACATTACACATTTGTTTTTTTGAAGCTTAACAATAAAAAATAACTATAATAATACACCATTAACAAAAAATAACTATAATAATACACCATTAACTAAAGAGAATACCACTTGACTGACATGCAAATGATGCAATGAGTGGGTTTTGTTTATTGCAGGCAATTTGTACGGTACACTTAACTATTTCTCAGTCAAAAAAGATTTTTTTTCTAGCCTTCTTACTTGCAAGCTGTTTGATGACATCAGTAAAATCAAGCACCCTTAATTTCTCATGCTCAATGCTCAACAGGGTGAGTGAAGACAAACGGTCCTGCCCCATGGTGTTTCTTAGATAATTCTTGACTAGTTTCATCTTGGAGAATGATCGCTCCCCAGTGCAGTTTGTGACAAACATGCAGAGATAGAGTCGTAATACAATTTCAACATTAGCAAATGTTTCTACCATGTCATGTCTGTGAATTATCTCATACATTTCTAGTTCAGGACTTTTTGCAGCCTTTGCACCACCTGATGAAGGAGCACTTTCAGGTGAATCTCTTGGAATGGATTTCATAAGGTGTGCAAACTGCAAAAGCTCCGACTCCAATCCAGCCTCCAAGTCCTTAGGATATGAAGACACAAGCTTTTCAGCAGATGCTTTAAGCTCAGTGTTCGTTTTGTTTGAGATTTCTGATAAAAACCCAAATTTCTCTCGAAGGTCGCTGTAAGCAGCAATGCGTTGTTGTAGGGCAGCACAGAGCTTGTCAATGATGGGCAAGAATGCAGTCACTCTAAACTTGTCTCTCCCTGTCAGCATAACATCCTCCGCGGAGTCTAGTTCATCGTGGTGACGCTTGCGCTTCCTAATACGCTGCGTGTCGGCGTAGTATGCATCATTACTCGTCACATCACAGGGATCACACTTAGCCATAGCTTTTGTTTCAAAGTCATCGAACTGGGATCTCAGGTCTTTAGCAAATTGTAAAAGAGACTCCAGCAGTGTGACAGCTGTGTTGAGGGAGAGCCCAGATTTTTGCAGCTGGATACTGCTACTCTGAAACCTTTCCAATACTGTATCCCAAACTTCAAGAAGAATCACTGTTTCAAGTTTTTTCAAACCTTTGAGAAGACCACTTGCTTCAGCTCTTGTTTCAGCTGGCTGATTCTGATCTGAGAATAACTCTTCCAGAACAATGATGTTTTCTTTGTGTGCTCTACTGAGAGCAGCTACAGCATCTGCTCGTGCTGACCAACGAGTGTCTGAAAGTATTTTATCAACTTTCAACTTCTTATCTTTATTAGTCTCTAGTACCTCACGGTGTCTCCTCCAACGATAAGTAGATGCAACAAGAAAGGAGTACATATTTTGTACCAGAGCAAACAATGACACTGCAGCAGGACAGCTTTCTGCAGCACAGTTAGCCACCAAGTTTAAGGAATGAGCCATACATGGTATGTACTCAGCTTCACTACACTCATTCTTGATTATCTGTTGGGTCCCCAGATATTTACCAGACATGTTGCTGGCATTGTCATAGGACTGTCCTCGGCAGTCGATAACTGGAATGTTCTTCTCTTTAAGAAAATCAAGAACAGTTGTAGCAATATCTCTGCCAGTGTGGCTTAGCATGGGAATAAACTGCAAAAACCTTTCAACTGGACCTGTAGTAGGCAGTACATAGCGGATTGTAAAAGTAAGTTGATCCATGTGTGAAATATCAGGTGTGGAGTCAACAGAAATTGAGAAGTACTTTGCTGTTTTTACTTCATCTGTTATTGAGGACATAACCTTTTCTGCCATTATTCCAATGACTTCCTCAGAAATGACATGGGACAAGTAGGAAGTATGACCACTACCTTTGTTTGCGTGTTTCTTGATATGTGCTGCCAAGAAACTGTCGTATGTGCTCAGCAGCTCTAGAATCCCAAGATAGTTTCCATTGTGTACTGATCCAATTACTTCATCTTTACCTCGAATGGCTAGCCCGCGTTCGCAAAGTAGCTTTAAAACATCTACACACCTCCTCAATACTGCTTGCCAGTACTCGCATTCACTTTCATATTGTTGTACTAGATTAGAGTCAATACGGGCACCCGCAGTCTTTCGATATATCATTTCGACCATACTTTTCCTGTGCTGATCTGACCTACTGTGAGATTCTATGACATACCTAGCGTTCTTCCAACCATTGAAGCCAGTTGTGAATGAGCTTTCCACCTTTGACATAAGCTTGCAAGCAAAACAATACACTTTACCAGTTGTTTTAGAGTAACAGAGCCATTTAAGATTAATTTCTTGGCCAGATAATGAATGAGTTCGAGTGAATAATGTCTTTGTACAATGACGGGTTCTGTTTAGCTCTTTCACAGCTGACTCTTTGAAGTCACCATCACAGTGTCGACATTCTGCGCTTCCCTTTTTCAACCAATAGTCACACACATTTTCAGTAATTATTTTAGGCCATAATCCAAGATCCGTTTCAAATCCTTGTTCAGTACCGGTATTCATAACTTTCACTTCCTCTTGTGTCTCCTCACTGTCACTGTGTTCAGGTTCAATTGCGCTAACTACACTAGGTTCAGTACTAGTTGTGGCTTCTCCAGTTGTTTCAGGCGTAATTGGTGTCTCTACTGATTCAGATTCAGTTTGACCGGATTCAGTTTGAGTTTGTGATTTTGCAGATTCAGATACTGTTGGATATGTCAACCATTGAGTTATTTTTGGTAGTTTTTTTACTCTTTGGTTTACGTCTGCCTTTTCTTGTCGTTTAACAGAGCCAGCTTTATACTTCCTCCCTTGATCACGATCACGACTTGTTGATTTCTCCATTGTGCCTCAGTGCAGCCTCACTGCCTTATCCTGAAACATAAAAAAAATAAAAAAAAACTATTTACACTTGACCCTCGGTTTAGTATTAATTAATACAGTTTAATTAATTAATTAAATACAGACACTAAACAGTTGTTCGAGTGAAAAAGTCGCTTTATGGGAAAAGTCGCCAGCCCCCACCAGTGGCGACTTTTTCCTTAAATATGTATAAAATGTATTTATTATGAAATCTAAGCTAAACTGACCTAACCTAGCCTAAGTACGTTTCATATAAAAAAATTAATTACATTAATTTAACATTTTTCAACTTATTTATGTTATTATAAAGCTGACTAAAACTCCCCCATCCCCATTTATTGACTGGCGACTTTTTCGAGATACGACTTTTACCATTACTTACCACTAAACACACTCACATGTGCACTCCACAGCGGCCTGAATAGAACTAAACTCCCGCCAGCAAAGAGAGTGATACCATAATTATCACTAATCATTAATCAATTGTATTATTTATAGTGGAATCCAACATTATAATTATATGTGAGGGCGCGGGGCCCTCACAGGCGCGGGGCCGTAGGCCATGGCCTACTCGGCCCCCCCCTAAATCCGCCACTGATGCCAATCCCCCAGCTAGGTGTGAGCTTTGTTTTGCTTACGAGGTCATATCTTTTAGTTTTGCAACCTTCCATAGAATGCATGTGCCCTGCACTTCAGGATAAATTGTGGTTTATATCCGAATATCCATATCCATATAATGTGGGTTATGTCATTTAAGCATTATGATCTGGTTTTATCTGCAGAAAAGATGTTAAGTGCTCAGCAGTTACTAGATTGTAGAAGTTGTCACTGAAATAAAGCAAATACAGTGATGTCAACTGTGGCATTATCATATTTCAAGGCCAAACTTTAACTTCAAATGACCTTGACTTGACCCATGGAGTTGTAAAATGATATCTTACTGTTATCATGTGCCTATATAACTGCTCAGTCTCGCCCAAAACCATAAAAACGACAGTAAAATCACCAAAATATCTCCACGACTGCCCGGGATATGGGATATTCCTTATTTCGGGGGGCGTTTGACCTCCAATGACCTTGAGTATTGACGAATGTGGGTCAAAATGACTCGCAAAGTATCTACAACCGCTCCAGATCGACTCATCATCCTAAAAACCCCTAGAAATGACACCAAGATCATCAAAATCCATCAAGTATTGACCAGGATATGGGATTTTTCAGTTTCGCCGGCCATATTGAAAAAGCCAAGAGGGGGTCAGGTGTACACCCGATGAATTCTTAAATGGGGTGGTATAAGCTTTCAAAATATGTCAAGATTTGCTTTATAACAAACAATGCAGGGTTCCCACCCCGTGCAACCGGACTATTAACATTTCTACGTAAATCCATATAAGTCTGAAAGTGCTGCTGCACACAGTCCCCTTTAGACCTATTATAGGCTACATTTCTATCTGCGAGTGCTTTTCCTATATTTCTATTCCGCCATTTAGGTTGCGCATTTAATTCACCTCTCTTAACTCTCGTAGGTACACAGCGCTCATTTAAATTTATGAGTATATTCCTGAAATTATCCCAGACGCTAAGAACACTATCTATCGCTAACAGTTCAACCCAGTTTATTAAAGTTAATGAAGCTCTAAAGTCATCGAAATTTACTTTCCTAAAATCAGGCACCATGAAGTTATTTAATTCTCTAAAGGTTTTAATATTAACCGAAATGCGTATCATGCTATGATCGCTATTGCATAAACCTTTCCCTTCGTCTACATTCTGAATTAAATTATCATTTGTCGTTAAAACCAAGTCCAAAATATTCTCGCCGCCGGTCGGTTCTAATATTTTTTAAAAAGATAAGCAGAGCCTTCGGCTCCCTGCCTTACGGGCGGGGCTTGTGCTTCGCAAACTCGACTACGGCGAGGGCACGGGTTACCCCTTTGGGGGAAGGTCATTCTCTCTCCCCAAACCCCCCTTTATGCAACTTGGGGGATAACCCCCACCCCCTTGTTGCATAACCCCTCTCGCCCATCACCCCCACCCCACCTCCATTACCCCCAATCCCTTTGTTTTGCTGGTTGAAATATTGTGGGTAATTTTTTTTTAGGAAATGGATGGAACCGGGAAATGGAAGGAATTGTAGGTGTTTTTTTAATAGTTTAAGGAAAATTATTTTCAAGAAAATCTATCAAACATAAACCCACAGCATCATTGTTTAACCCTTAATCCCTACCCATTATAAAAATTACGTTAGCAATACACGGGCTACTGGGGTACACTAGTACCCCTGGTAGGGTTTAAAGGTTAAAGTTATGAAATTAATATTTGGGCAGTTAAAGTCCCCGACAATAACTGATTCCTCATACGTAACTATGCTACTTAAAATGTTATATCATACATTCAACTAGGGCTTGGTGATAATCGCCGATATCGTGATAATCGATCGCCGCCATTTTTTGGAAAACGATAATCATCATAGACAAGTTTTTAACAAGTTTTTGATGTAAAATTTTATAATTTCCTACAAATTCAGCTGTGAAACTGAGTGATAACGTTTTTCTGTTAATATCAAAGCGAAAAAAACGTTGATTGTTGTATGCTACTCTATTCTACAGTATGATTGAATGATGTGATTAAGGCTGCAAGTATATTAGGTTTTTTAATAAATTTCATAGAATAAGCCATGATTATTGTTCATTCATTTCACAAACAAATCTACAGTAAAAATCCAGATTTTGAAAATAAAAGAGACAAGGGTGAGTATTGATATGTCATGTCATGTCGAGTCAAGTTAATCATTACGAAGCAATGACATGAGCAAATCATGCATGCAAGCATTGTCTGCAGTTAGTTGCTACAACTGCATGCCTTACACAGTCATGTTATGTAACACACACACGTAGCAGATACGGATGGATTCATTCAATCATCAAATATCGTCACTATCGCGATTATTGTCACGGAAAATGGCGGCAATTATCGTCGGCGATTTTTCGGCGATTTCCAAGCCCTACATTCAACGTCTAACTCTACTCGTTGTGAAAGAAGAAAACAAACAGAAACATTTAGGGAATTCATAACAATACTAAACCACTCCACAGATACTCTAGGCTATACAAGACTATAAACAGCATTACCCACTCTAACAGTGACATTCACACTCACACGCGGCTATTTGTCGCAGCCAAAATAATATCCCAAAATATACACAACAAGCTAACATTCTAGTTAATCACTACGCAAAGATAAATCACCTAAACAGAGACAACAACCAGAAACACGCAGACAGACAAACAGCCAAACACAAGAAAACCTACAGACTCGACACGACCATTACACCCTTCAATACAGACCAGACCACCAAGATCACCAAAAATACTAAGAATTCGACGGCTACTTGATCAGACACCTAACATACACCTTAAACACTTGGGCCCACACGGAATGCTAGCTCTCACAAACATCAGCACATACTCATACCAACACTATTATTTCTAACATATGGAAACAAGGTAAAATTATTACACTACTCAAACCAAACAAAAATCCAACATAACCAGCTTCCTGCAGACCCATTACTTTACTATGCACACCTTCCAAAGTAACAGAAAGGCTAATCTTACAAATCACCAACCCATACATACCACTATCATCTACTCAACATGGATTCAGACCTCACCACTCAACCACAACATTACTCACTAACCTCACGCAGCACGTCATGGATGGTATCAACTCCAGACGACCAGCTCAACGTACACTATTAGCAACAATAGACATTAGTAAAGCATTTGATGCTATCCCATGCTTCCCTCTCATAAACAAAATACTCAACACAAACATGCACAATAACACCAAAAGGTGACTGAGCAACTACCTTTCAGGAAGATACTCACATGTCACATTCAATGACAAGTCATCCCAAAACAAGCTTTTTCCGAACGGGGTCCCTCAAGGCTCTGTTCTCTCACCAACACTGTTCAACTTATACATGCATGACATTCCAACACTCATCATGGATAACAAGCTTACCTTATCATCATATGCAGAAGACATCACTCTAACATCCACTCACAACAGGGTTGGCAAAAACCCAAAAACCCAACTGGTTTTTTGCTAGGTAGTTGGGTTTTTGCTGGGTTTTTGCCAACCCTGACTCACAACAACATCGACACCGCTACAAATAACCTACAAACATACCTAAATAGTATACAAGACTAGCTCACACACACAATAGACTCGAAGTAGCACCCACAAAATCAACCATCACCTTGCTAACAAGCAACACAAAAGAACACCAGACTACACAGCTTACACTAAACAACACCAACATTCCACACACACACTCACAGGACCAAAATACAAACCACATTCAGGACATTAAAAACAAATGTACGTCAAAACTTAACACGCTTAGGGTACTAACAGGCACAAACTTTGGACACCAGCAGGAAACAACATCACTCATGTACAAACAATATATTCGCTCAGTTATGGACTATGCTAGCCCATGCTGGGCACCCATTATCTCAAACACATACATAAACACCTTACAGACAATACAAAACAACGCACTTCGTATCATTACAGGATGTACTCAAACAACACCAATAGAACACCTGCACACAGAAACAAAAATACTGAAAAGTAGGGAACATTTAGACATGAGAGAAACACAGTTCATGGCAGCAGCGACAACTAACCCACAACACCCTTGCCACTACATGTACAATCATGCACCAACACCTCGCACCATTAAGGTAACACCAGAGAGACATTATAACCATTATAACCAGAGACCAGCCTGAGCAGATCGGACCGAGTTAACTTAGCACGATTCCGATGTGGACATCACCCCAACTTACAGACATATAAACACAGACTAAACAACTCCACAGACGACACCTGCCACCTGTGCCAGGACACACCACAAACAATTGAACACATTATGACAGACTGTACCGCTCTAACACAACATATAACAACACAACATCACTAGTGCGTTGAACCTCTGGTCCACTCCGGAGAGGGCGATCGGTTACTCGCGTGCCGCCGGCTTGCTCGATCAGGGTGGGCTTATCGGCTAACCAACAACAGCAACAACTCCTTGTGAAGAAGGCCTATATACAACCCCAAAATAATTATATCTAACTGGTTACTACATTAGCATTAACTGTCTTTTGAAATGGACGAAGATTTTCTTTACAATATAAGAGTACATCACCTCCCATTTCACCACTTCTGTCCTTGTTAAAAAGTTTATAACTTTTAATATGGAATTCACCTATAAAATCCCTATCTGCACTTTCAATCCATGATTCAGTTATTGCCATTATGCCGTAATTTTCAACGTGAACTAATGCTTTAAATTTGTTAAACTTATTCCTTACGCTGCTCGCATTAAAAAAAGTACTTTTAAACGATTCTTTACGTTACTTTTTGTTCCTCTATACGCGATGAGTTTCCCCGAGGCCGATGAATTACATTTCATGAACGAGAAAGAACTATTTCACCTTGCTTACGTTTTAAATAAATCTTACTCACTTTTTAGTCAATCTCCCGAGTCGCGAATTACCTATTTCATTCGGGTGAACATCATCTTCAATGAACAGATCCGCCGAGTTAAATTCCGACAAAAAGTTAACGAATTCTACTCCCTCAAGGACGAACATCGCTTCTAATTTAGTATTGAAGTAAATTGCTTGAGTTGACGATCTATTACTTTCATAAATTCTCGGAAGAATCCCAGAAATCAGTACATTATTCGATTTATCTTTCAAGGATTTAATCAAACTTCGATATTTAGCTAACAATTCTTCTGTCCTACTACTGAAATTGTACAAGTCGTTTCCTCCAACGTCAGAAATTAACAACGAATTTGCAGTTCCTAACTTTAAATTTTTCACTTCTTGTTCAATTCTTTCTATTTTAGGGCCTGGTACGTATATTCTTTTTCATTTTATTCCACTTCTTAAACAAAATTCTTTATCCATATGCTTAACAATAGACGAGCCTAACAACAGGTTCGTCTTCGTTTTCTATAGTTTCTAGTAGACTAAATGGATTTTGGCAATCCAGCTGAAAACTTGATGACGCACCGTTTCTAATTAAAGTAAAACTATCAACATTTGACCTACTTCTATTCAACTAAATGTCATTGACAATTTTATCAACTTTTGCATCAATTTTTTGTACATTATCATCTTCAACTTGTTTAATATAATCGTTTAATTTTCCCACGGAATTCGAAGAATTATTAAGTTCAGCTCCCTTTAAGTTACCCTCAACATTTGGAACTTTTTTATTAAATATACAAAGACTTTTTCGCGCATCAACATTAATTTCTTTAATTAATCTATTTTCGGCTTTTGAATTAAATTATTTGGTAAAATTCTTAGAAATTTCATTCTTTTAACTCGTGAAACTTTTCATCAATATGACTTTAAATTACAAAATTTGCAAACACTATTCCCTCCTTTAGAATCATCAACATGTCTCTAGTGCATACTTGCCAACATTTTGAAAAGCAAAAGCGGTAGAATTTGTAATCGATGCCAAGGGGTCTGGGAGCACGCTCCCCCGCGGAAATTTTTTTAAAATCTAGCCTTAAATGATGCACTCTAGTGCATTCTCAGCATAAAAGTTTGATATTATTTGCATGCTGTTCGTGTTGATAATATGCGAAAAAAAAATTGCTTAGCCCTGAATGGATTTAATACTTAAAAAATCATGGTGTTTCTTACATATATTTAATATACATTTATTTAATAATTTATTTAATATTTATCTAATTGCGTGTGTTGCGACGCTATTTTCCGAAATATAATCAAATGCGGTACCCTGCGTTGCTCTGTTTATCCCTTAGTGTTGCCATTCAGCTTTCTTTGAGTGATTTTTCCCTTTAGTGACTTTAGACTATATACATATATATATAAACACGTCACCGATTAGCGTGTAAAATCGGTAGGCGGTAGAATAGCCTTCAAATCGGTAGGGTTGGCAAGTATGCTAGTGTACTGAAATAAGCATACCACGCATATATATTTTGTAAACGACATTTTTATTATAAACTATGAGATAATATTAATCCCACAATTGCAGAATTTAGACACCATTAGATGGAAGGTTTTTTTATATATATAGAAATGCACGAGATTTAGGCAGAAAGTCTCGTGTAAAAGTTGACTGTTTCACTGCTGTATTTGTAAGGACATTAGAAGTGTACTACTACTACTACTACTACTACTACTACTACTACTACTGTAAAGCCCCTAACCAAATTTGTACATAATTTATAACCTTCTCAATCACTGCATTTGTACGTCGAAATACTTCAGACACTGAACTCCTTCCGAACGAGTAATGTCAAACTTTTTACCAATATCGTCCACTTTGTGTCAGTTTCGTTGATGATTGATGTGCTATTTTAAAAGTCTAATTTGGCTTTTCATGTTGTCATATTCACCAAGGGTTCATTATAACGAGGTTGGACATTCGCTGGACCCAAGCCATGCATTCAGTGACGTCACAAAGTGAATGCGTGACAGAACAGTCAGAAAATGAGAGAGAAACCAATACGATACACAGACGGGACGGGACAGTACAGAGAGAGAGAGAGAGAGAGAGAGAGAGAGTTACGAGGATAAGAAGAAGCCTCAAAAACCTTTCGGTTCACTCAGTGAGGTTGCTATTACTAAACTGTTCATTTTTAACTATTTTAGCAGTAGTAGAAAACTAGATACAAAAGCATAAGACCCTCCCCCACTTCTGCTCCCCTCCACGGTACGGAAAAAGGTTTGGAAAATACCTTGACTCTGGAAAAGTAGCCAAAGAAATTTTACAGAAAAGAGGATAATATATAAGCTAGCTCTACATTTACGCTATGCACACAGAGATCGTGCGCTAGAGAGCACCTTTTTATAAATTAATCAATAATATACTTGTGCCGATCGCACATCAACCACTTGGTATCGTCACAGTCTCAGAGAGAGAGAGAGAGAGAGAGAGAGAGACTTAAGTTCATTCAGTCCAAAGTGTAGTTCAGAACTCAAGATAGGCCTTTCGCCAATATAAATAATAAAACATTTGAGCCTCGAATATTTAGACACTATTTTTCTTTGTTGTTGCTGTGGGCATCAAAATTTGATGTCCGAAAATGCTCAGCGCTGAAGCAAAGTCACAAGATGCATATGTTATCTCATGCTTTTAAGACTATATATATATACATATATATATATACCGCACGTATGGACATACAGCGTAGTATATATCCCGCAAGTAAAACAAATTATATCATACAGTCCGTATACCGCGCACTTTACTATACAATACCTAAAGTCTTTGTTCACATGTCAATTAATATCCAGACTCTTATAATAAAGGCCTGAGCCACCTCATATTTATTTTCGATTACAAAACACTATTAATATATAGCCTTCACACTGTATAAAATACAGCCCTACATTATTTATTTATTTATTTTTTTCGGACGTAAGTAAACTGGTGATCCATACGTATCTTTTTTTTTATGTTGGTCTTCATCTACGTTACTGATTTTTAAGTGGATACTTATCAATACAGTTAAAAATTTAACCTTGGAAACTGCTCTATAATCCTTTGTTCTGTCAGCAAACGTGTTGCTGTTGTTGTTGTTGTTATTGTTGTTGTTGTTTGTTGCAGTGAAAATAAGCTTTAAGCTGTAAGTTAGGTTTGCTGACTGGAGCCTGCAAAATCCTTAAAATTTGTCTCATCCGTGTGTGTGTGTGTGTGTGTGTGTGTGCGCGCGCGCGCGTGTGTGTGTGAAATAAAGTTTAGATGGCTTATATAGCTACTTCACTTGTTATTATTCAACTGGATTCAGAGCTTTATACAGGTGCACAAAATATTTTTTTAAATATTTTAAAAAAATTAACAATATTTACACATACACACACAAATACATTATATATATATATATATATATATATGTGTGTGTGTGTGTGTGTGTGTCACTGTATACCTCCTTTTGGGAATAAAGCATATATGGCGCGTCTAACTGTAAGGATAACTAATTAACACACGCTTACCTTGTTTAAAATGGTGTGTTCTCTAACAGCTTGTCATCACCCTAAATGACATAAATAGGAAAGTTAGTCAAATGATAATTTATAAACCGTTTCCTGTTTAAATAAAACACTAGTAACGTTAACAATGACGAACAGTTTCAGTTCAATATTTTGATACGAAATGGGAAAACTACAAACATCTAAGTTCACACACGATCATAAATGCGAACGTATTGCAAAGGAGTGAAAAATATAATTAATAAAAGTAAACAAAGGCTAGGCCAACGTCCTTTAGTCAATATTGGAATGAAGCAATTTGTATAGTGGTTACTGAGAGACTGAAAATATGTAGAGACACAATCAGGAAAGCGAAGCAATTGCAACGGATGGAAGTTTTTGGCAACTCTTTGCTTAAATAGTTGCATAGTTACCGATGAAATTACTATTTACGTTTATATTTTCAACTTGTTCCCTAACAATACAAATTAAATTAAACATCTTCGGCGCTAATTTTGTTGTACTTCATTTACATCGTGAGGTGGGTCACATACGCAAAACAATACACTCTACTCTTTAAATATTATTAATATATATATATATATATATATATATATATATAGTCTACCTGAATAAGAAGTGGTTATTCTGAGATCAAATAAATTAATTATTGTTTATCAATACACAATAATTTCTTTTTAAATGAACATTCGATCGTCTCTGAGATTTCAGCAGTTTGTCAATAACCCTGTATATAAATATCTGGTCCGAAAAGATGGTAAAAAAAGAAAAAAAAAATCTCGGATAATGAAATTAAAATTTGAAAAAGAGTTCATAAATTTTATATGTTTAGATCGAACGCAGTATTTCACTTAAAAGCGATTATTTTGTAAATATTTTGCTACCACTATATATATATATATATATATATATATGAAAATTATTTCACGAAGGTAACACGTGAAAAAAATTTATGATGAATAAAACCACGAAGGAAAGGAAACACAAAATGGTGCTCAAGCGCTTTCGTCTAATGACATCCTCAGGAACACTGAAGTACATAAAAAGGTTAAGCCTATATATAGGTTACAGAAAGAAAAAAAGAAAAAATAAATAACATACATACACACACACACATACATATATATAATATATATATATATACATACATATCTATATATACAAATACATACACACATACATACATACATATATATACAATAAACAGAGAAGTAAAAATAATAAAAAATTATAAAAAAAAAATTAAAAATTAAAACCTTAAACGATTACCAGTGAGGCGTACAGATTTTGTAAGGAAAAATATCGATTTTTAGCACAAGATCAAATGGATTATAAAAATACAAATTTATACTAGAACTCTGCCGGGTTTTAACACAATGCTGCCTATGGTCAGGTTTCGATATAAAAAAATGCAAATTAAAAGTTAATCGATTTTTAGCACAAGATCAAATGGATTATAAAAAACAAATTTATACTGTCCGGGTTTTAACACAATGCTGCCTATGGTCAGGTTTCGATATATATAAAAAAAATAATAAAAAATAAAATGCAAATTAAAAGTTAATAAAGTAGAAAACAAGTTTACCAAAGATTTAATGTTTTACCCTTCTTATCTATATCTGTTTTAAAGGAATTCAACATAACAGGATCGAGTTGAAAAACCTTTGCTTATGTTGAAGTTATTTGAAAGTTGGATAATGGCAGACTCAAGAATATTTCTATTAACAATGTTGCTTGAATGGAATAAAACTGAAGCATTATTCCAATCAATACAGTGGGCTAACTCTGACAAATGGACAAAAAGGGCACTGGACAACTGTCCTGTTCTAACGGAATATTGATGCTGTTTTATACGTATGTGCAAATCCTTTCCCGTCTGACCTATGTAAAAGGAATCACATTGTTTACAACCAATTTTGTAGATAATGCCTGAATTATTGGTAGGGCTATTTTTTACTATGATATTTTTCACAATATTGTTATATGAAAATACTACATTAATATCCAAAAGTTTAAGTACATTAGCAATGTAGTATTTTCATATAACAATATTGTGAAAAATATCATAGTAAAAAATAGCCCTACCAATAATTCAGGCATTATCTACAAAATTGGTTGTAAACAATGTGATTCCTTTTACATAGGTCAGACGGGAAAGGATTTGCACATACGTATAAAACAGCATCAATATTCCGTTAGAACAGGACAGTTGTCCAGTGCCCTTTTTGTCCATTTGTCAGAGTTAGCCCACTGTATTGATTGGAATAATGCTTCAGTTTTATTCCATTCAAGCAACATTGTTAATAGAAATATTCTTGAGTCTGCCATTATCCAACTTTCAAATAACTTCAACATAAGCAAAGGTCTTTTTCAACTCGATCCTGTTATGTTGAATTCCTTTAAAACAGATATAGATAAGAAGGGTAAAACATTAAATCTTTGGTAAACTTGTTTTCTACTTTATTAACTTTTAATTTGCATTTTATTTTTTTATTATTTTTTTTTATATATATCGAAACCTGACCATAGGCAGCATTGTGTTAAAACCCGGACAGTATAAATTTGTATTTTTATAATCCATTTGATCTTGTGCTAAAAATCGATTAACTTTTAATTTGCATTTTTTTATATCGAAACCTGACCATAGGCAGCATTGTGTTAAAACCCGGCAGAGTTCTAGTATAAATTTGTATTTTTATAATCCATTTGATCTTGTGCTAAAAATCGATATTTTTCCTTACAAAATCTGTACGCCTCACTGGTAATCGTTTAAGGTTTTAATTTTTAATTTTTTTTTTATAATTTTTTATTATTTTTACTTCTCTGTTTATTGTATATATATGTATGTATGTATGTGTGTATGTATTTGTATATATAGATATGTATGTATATATATATAATATATGTATGTGTGTGTGTGTGTATGTATGTTATTTATTTTTTCTTTTTTTCTTTCTGTAACCTATATATAGGCTTAACCTTTTTATGTACTTCAGTGTTCCTGAGGATGTCATTAGACGAAAGCGCTTGAGCACCATTTTGTGTTTCCTTTCCTTCGTGGTTTTATTCATCATATATATATATATATATATATATGCGGTATTTATATATATGTGTACTGTATAACGCAAAGGTCGACATGAACAATAGTGCGAAGGATTTTTCCAAATAACTAATTTTCTTTCATGTTAGTTTTCATTATTCTGATAAAAAGTAAAAAAAAAACAAAAAAACAAAAACCCTAAACTTATTTCCATTCAAATTTATATGTAAATTTAGGGGCGTCTTGATTCTGGGAGCTAGAGTGCCGCAGAAGCAAACCGTGCCCATGGCTATATGGGACTCATATTTGGGTCATTCCATCCGTGCACGATATTACCATTATCGTGGTCTCATCCAATACATGTTGTAAGCCAATCCTTTTATTGCTAGTCCTTCCTGCACTGCATAAGGGGAAAATACAGAAGTATTCGCATTTCACTCACGTTTTACAACTCCACATCACATCTTCAGCTATCAATTTCACATTTCACTCAGTTTACTTTGAATTTACGAATTTGCAGTTCCAATTCTCATATTTTTTCATTTGTTCGTTCTCCCTCCTCATCTTGCGCGGGATGTTCTCCTATACAAGCGTCGTTCTTTACGTTAATTATACTGCGTGTTTGCAGTTGAAATATAATTATATATATATATATATATATATATATATATATATATATATGGGATTGAACTCAGAATGGTCCCCTGAGGTTTTTTATGATATACACAGACCGTGCATGGAACAAGGAACTCTTCTGGGAAAATTAAATCCACTATACTCCGAATAAATAATGATAAATGACAAACACTACAGTTTTTTTCTTTTTCATGATGTTAGCCCGACGTGGGCAAACGGGTCACTCGCAAAGAGGCCCCAAAAATATAACTTCCCTCACCAGCTATCTGCAAAGCAGATACCAGCCCAGCATAGCGTTTGTCATTTACCATTACTTAATCGGACTATAGTGGATTTAATTTCTCCAGAAGAGTTCCTTGCTCCATGCATGGTCTGTGTGTATCATAAAAAACCTCAAGGGACCATTCTGAGTTCAATCCCATCGTGAACGGACATGTTATGTGCCTTGAAAAGTGGACGTTCAATTTTGCCAGATGAAGGTTACATTTTGGTTTTCGGCTAAAAATACAATAGTTACCCCTTTTCTTTGATGTATTCAATCCGACGTGAATGTAACGAGTCTTTCGCTTGTATTGAGGTTCTGAATATAGTTGGGCTAGGATGCTTTAAACCCTAGATCCTGGCCCAAAGCTGGATCCTGTCTGCTTTGTGTAATTTTGGAGCCTCTTTACTCATTACTTATTCCGACTCTTGTGGATTTAATTTTCCCAGAAGAGAAGAGTTCCTTGTTCCATGCACGGTCTGTGTGCATATATATATATATATATATATATATATTATATATATATATACAGGGTGGGTAAAAAAAAGTGACTCCTTAGAGGTAAACTGTCACATTAAAAAAAGTAAGGGGACTAGAGCTCCCGAACTTCATTGATGCTTACCTTAGCATGTTGCTCGTCTGAGTCGTCTTAATTGAGAAGTTGCTCGATGTGTCCCCCTTCCTGCTCATCGCAGGCCTCCAAACGTGGACGCCACTGATCAATACACCTGTTTACATATCGTTGAGACACCTCCCAGCCGAGCAGAATTCTTTCGCGTAGTTCATCTATGTCTCTTATATTGGTACCAGGGTTGTAAACTTTGGACTTCAGGGCTTCCCAAACACCATAATCTAGTGGTGAAAGATCGGGGCTACTAGCCGGCCACATATTAGGTTCGATAAAATCCGGTGTTTCGTTCTCAAGAAATGTGACAGTTTGGCGTGCTCTGTGAGCAGGGGCTCCATCTTGTTGAAAAGTACTAGGGACACTCAATATATTTTGCCCCACCGTTTTTTATTAGCTAAATAATAGGCCATGGGGCTGGGAGAAGGTGTCTCAACGATATGTAAACAAGTGTATTGATCAGTGGCGTCCACGTTTGAAGGCCTGCGTTGAGCAGGAAGGAGGACACATCGAGCAACTTCTCAGTTAAGATGAACAACATGCTAAAGTAAGCATCTATGAGGTTTGGAAGCTCCAGTCCCCTTACTTTTTTTAATATGACAGGTTACCTCTAAGGGGTCGCTTCTTTTTTACCCACCCTGTATATATTCATTAAATATCAGTACAGCTTATCCTATATGCCTTCTTTTGTCCTAACATAAGCCAACCTAACAATGCAACTTAACCAGGGGCGTACCTAAAGTATTTGGCACTCGGGGCGGATCCTTCCTTTGGCACCCCCCCATAAATAATTTTAAAATTTAAACACAGAAAAATATATTATGTTTGCAAGTAGAAGAGAATTCATCGAAAATCTGAGTCAAATTTGGAATATACTTCCGAAGTTCTTCTGTTGCAACAACCAAAGTGTTTGGCTGAATAACAGCGAAGATTGACAGAATTTGATCCATTGCCTTAGAACGAATCTCCAATTCTTGATGAAAGCGATCAAGACATTCAAAAATAGCCCTTTTTACTTCCTCTGGCAATATGAGACAAGCATCCTTTGCCATCTCTCCTGGCATCCTTTTTCGGAGCTTTACTCTCCCTCTTCTCTCCATAGAAATGTCCATTTCCTCACACTTTGTAGTTGCATAATGAATGGCCCTCTCCACAATTTCATTGCGCTGATCTTCAAGAAACAGTTTTAGAGCTTGGAGCTTCACAATGCACTTTTCAAGGCTGATTCCAACTGTTTGCAAATACTTTTGTGTGAGATTAATTTCTTCCAGGACTTCACACCAGAAAGAAAGGTAACTCAAAAAAGAGAAATCACATACAGCAGACAGCAAAATAACTAAATAACAAATAACTAGACCACTGACAAAATGAAAATTAACAGTATATCCAATAAATAAAGAAGTAAAAAATATTTATTACAACAGAAAAGCTTCAAACAAGTGATTCTCAAACTTTTTCCAACCAGATACCCATTGAGTTATCAGATTATCAACCCAGACGAGCAGAGACAATTAATTATCATTATTATTATCATTATTAATTATCATTAATTATCATTTATAAACATTTAAACATCACTATGATATCACATTGTCAAAAGTTACTGGACACTGGTAAAAGTACCATGATATTGTTATAAACTCCAGTACTTTATGCTTTATCATAATTATTTAATGAAACATACCTCATGTATGTGGAGTCACAGTGTCAAGTGAAGAAGACTTGGAATGTCAGTTGCAGCCAGCTGGCTATGCTCAACAAACTAATGACTAAAACGTCAACAAACGTTCGCCTTTCGATGTAATTTTTATCAAATATTTAATTTTTCGTTTGTAAATTTTGTATTGCCAATAAAAATATAAATTTATTTTATAGTGGAAATTAACATTAAGCTGTTGTAATAGTTTGAACATTTTTAATTTTTTTTTCTTACTTTGGAGAATTTTTCATCTGGTTTGAAAACTTGTACTGGTATTTCAACTCTCCCGATGGCACCCCCCTCCTGGCTGTCACCCGGGACGGACCGTCCCCCTCGCACCCCCCTTAATATGCCACTGAACTTAACCAACCCTAACCTAACCTAACATTCATCAACTTAACGTAACTTGAAAACACATTTTATTTTTAGCGTCATTCAATAACTCGATTTGCTGACTCTGAAGAATTCCATCAAGGTGGGATTATCAAAACGTTTTGTGTGATTAAGAAAACGTATGATGGCCTTCAGTGCCACTTGTTTTACAAAAAACGAAAAAAAAAACATGCAACTTATTTGCATTCCATTTTCTTTCCAACAATTAACCTTTTTAGAAACTAATTTAAAATGATAATTTTGTGTTAATTAAAACGCATTTAAAGGCGTTTAGCGACGTTATTTAACCATTATTGTATCATTAAGTTGAGAATGTAAATTTCTTTGCTCGCACTGATTTCCAATCCTGAAGAAAATGTGAATTAATATGTTATTGGAAATTAAGTTAAAATTGCACAACACACACACACACACACACACACATACGATATTTGGCCATCTTACAAAATCTCGATATTTTCAGTTGTGGATATCATTTAATTTATTGTAAATAATCTAATTAACTTAATTTAACCTAACCTAGCCTAGCGTTACCTTCATTATATCCTTTTTTTCAAGTGATACTTAATATTTTTCAGTGAAAAGGTAAGTCTGTAATAATGGTGATACCACTAAGGTCGCTACGCGCACGTTTATACCGCGATGAGTCTGGTGCGTATCACAAAGACTGTCGCGGTTTCTTAAGGTAGGCAAGAACACACCTACACTCTCACACAAACACATAAAGAATATTGCAGGTGTTTTTACCGTATGTTGGACAAAAGCCCCCTAGGAAAAATAATAAGAATAATTTTTTTAATAATTATTTTTATTCTTTATTATTTACAGTTTATGAACACTTCTCTGACATGTAAAATATTACATTTATTATATCATAAGACTGCAATAAGGAAGGCAATATAAGTATTATACAGAGCACACATTAACGCTAATATTTACACAACGATAAAAAATTACATTATGAAAGGATCATCATGCCTTATCTAGGCAAAGTCAGCTTTATAAGTATTATTTAACATTTGCATTATAAATTTATAGCTCACTATTTTACAGGAGCACAAAATTATTTACACAACCATAAAAATGAACATTATAAAAGGAACATCATACCATATCTAGGGAAAATCAAACAAATAATACACAATATTAAAAAGTTCATTAAGTGTTAAGGTTCATTTAAAGTTCATTTTATTTCCACCTAATGCTGTGACCTACACCATTCAGAAATTCCTCCAAGGTCTTCCTCTCATTCACATAGTCCAAACATAGGTTCTTCAAACGCTTTTGATGCTCCTTTGTGGCACGTTTCTAACCTAACCTAACCATTCAGGTAGACAGAACAGTGATCAACTAGAGTGAATCAACATAGACAAAGATTATAATATTTGTTTAGGATTACTTCATAGCACACGAACAATAATATAAAAAAATGGAGGCTTTTGTCCTACTTTGCACTTTAACTGAGGGGCTTTTGTCCAGGTGGCTTTTGTCCTAGGGGGCTTTTGTCCAGGTGGCTTTTGTCCTAGGGGGGCTTTTGTCGGGGATTGGTTTTTCCCACATTATCACACTGAGATTCTTGAAATTTCAAAAATATATTTAGAACATTTTTCTTCCCTGTAATATTTATATTCTTCTAAAAAAAATTAAGTCTTCCTCTGACGACAAAATCAAATTCATGTAATTCAATTTCTTTTTCCTATTTATAAATATGGTGTTGTGTCAGAATTTAGTTTATAGTCTCGTTTTTTATTTTATTTTTTAAAAACGGAGGAACGCGGGGGGAGGGGGGAGGGGAATTGTTCTATTTCATACGCGGAAGTTTTGTCTTTTTTGTTTAAAATTTTCAATTTAATGTAATTTCGTTTTAGCATTAGGACACAATATATTTTAGTCGCGACAAACCAAACTATTTGGCAACCAATTCCAATGGTTCATTCAACGATTTAACTCTGTAACCACCCTAAAAAACTAAGGTTAATTAACAGTTTCGTTCATGAATATTTTTTGTTTAAACCCAAAAAATATAAGATTTAATGTTATCCAACGCCAAATATTTTAGTAATAAGTCACTTACATTACACACGCTTTGGGTTTATTTTCTGACAGCTAAACTAAACTTATATTAAACATGTAGAAACATTTGTTTATTTTCTGTTTATTTTTTGTTTATTTTTCTCACAACTAAACTAAACTTATATTAAACATGTAGAAACATTTCTTATGGAACCTGAGGGTCCATCCCACTGTGACTAAATGGGTTAAGGCCTTCATCATATGGATGAATTTGATTGAATTTAACCCTTCAGATAGGTTGTCAGATTTTCTAGTGTTTGTAAACAAGAATATTTTCTTTGTAATACTATACAGTTATATACAGGGTGGGAAAAAAGTCTTTAAAGATTTTATAGATACGGATAATTTGATAAATTCCAATGATATCACTGCAGTGTATGCAATACTTTTCAAAACAACTATACAAGGCCAGGAATGACCCTAGGATAGAACAAGAAAATACGATTGGGTAAACCCGTTAAAACGGTTAGGGCGTGCATTTGTTATTGTTTGGGCGTGCATTAGTTATTCAGGACTCATTTCCTTTGACATATCGGGAGATACAATGGCTCGAAAACGCTATTGCCAGGTATTGAAAGACAAAGTTTTGCTACAGTTTACTAATGGCGTTGGCAGGAATTGGCTTTATCAACATGATGGAGCGCCGCCACATTACTCTGCAGCTGCCCATAAAATTCTGGATACCAACCTTGAAGGAAGATGGCTTGGGCGGCAAGGTCCCATCGAGTGACCAGCCAGATCGCCTGATTTAACCCATATGTGATTTCTGGCTTCGGGCTTATTTGCGTCACAAACTCTACACTCCTGGTTTCATCTATCCAAATGTGAATGCCCTTGGCCGCAGAATAGGTGAAGAACTGAAAAGGATCCCACTCGATATGTTCAGAAGAACAATGAAAAGTTTCACAGAGAGAATCCACAAATGTATCATCGCGGATGGAGAACTCATTTGAGATCAAATTACAATTTAACAAAATATTTGTATGAATAAAATTCTTATAGACTTTTTGTTTGATTTGTTTCGTCATTTGAACACTTATCTGTATAATGTTGTTAACTAAATAGCTGTATGTATAAAATCCTAAAAGACTTTTCTCCCAGCCTGTACTGTGAAATATCTCATTTCTTGTTATTATTCATACCTTATTTCATTTTTTTTTATGATTTACTGACAGGGCAACCAAGTGGTATAGAACGTCGGGCTGTTAATCTCAAGGTCCCGAGTTCGGGACTCGGATTGCGCTTCAAATTTCATCGATTAAGCTTCTCTGGGTTTGCCACGGTGGATGAGGTACTGGTTCGGATCTCACGTAAAGCCGAAGGTCCCCTCCGTCATTTGACTTCAGCTGTTAAGAAGGAGGTTAAACATTATTACCATTATGATAATCATAATCGTTGAGGAAGGCCAGAAACTGACACAGTGCTCAGGCCAACTAATGCTATCTACTGCATAAACTCCCGATTTATTATTAACATCATCATCGGAACTCTAATCCCGCCTTCAGTGTCTTCACTTCGTTTACAGCGAAGCGGTTACCCACTGAACTACAAACGCTGGCTTATCATAATGATGCAGTGAGTAAAGGATTTCAAAATTAGACGATTTGACTATACCCTATTTGACGAGAAAATGCCCAATTTCCAAAACTGAATGTTCAGCCAATTTTAGACTCTCTTCATTCAAAACTGGTTAAAAACTTTTAACTCGCGGGGTACTTCTTTTAAATGCGTGAAAGTCGTCCAGATATACAATGATGTAAATTGAAAACAATTGATAATATTGTGTATGCGAACAGGCTATAATTGGAGATACATAAGGAGTCCTTTGTTCCGTGAAAATTAAAGTTTGGACATTCTGTCACCGAAAATGACGACTTCAGTACATTATTTTATGTCCTGTAGGCCTAACGTAATTATGGTCTTTAATAAAACAAACTGGCAAGGCAATATTGTTTCACAAACCATGTCACAATATATACTGTGTATATATATATATATATATATATATATATATATATGAGAGAGGAGAGAGAGAGAGAGAGAGAGAGAGAGAGAGAGAGAGAGAGAGAGAGAGAGAGAGAGAGAGAGATTTTCTAACATTCTGCTTCCGTTCAGGGTTTTAGATTCTGCGTCCAAACTATGACGCAAACCTTTCCAAAACAAACTGATAGAAGGCTCCAAACCGTATACAAATGAATACGTGCACCTGTTTGGTCTACAAATACCCTTCATAGGCATATAAAAGTATGAGTGAGTGTGTGTGTGTGTGTGTGTGTGTGTGTAGTGGTTAGCATCGCTGACTACGAATCCACCGGCCCCAGGTTCGATTCCTGGTGACGGCAGGCGGCGCGCAGCTGTTCATCCTTCCATAAAATAAAATTGGTTGGTAGCTAAATGGGCACCCTGGATAGCCTATTGGTAATGACTTTGGGCTGCTGATCGGGAGGGTGTAAGTTCGAGTCCGGACCTGTTTGGTCTACAAATACCCTTCATAGGCATATAAAAGTATGAGTGAGTGTGTGTGTGTGTGTGTAGTGGTTAGCATCGCTGACTACGAATCCACCGGCCCCAGGTTCGATTCCTGGTGACGGCAGGCGGCGCGCAGCTGTTCATCCTTCCATAAAATAAAATTGGTTGGTAGCTAAATGGGCACCCTGGATAGCCTATTGGTAATGACTTTGGGCTGCTGATCGGGAGGGTGTAAGTTCGAGTCCGGACGAGGACTTTGTAATTTTTTACTACTACGTAGATCGTGGTTCGGATATCATGTTAAGCTGTAAGTCTAAAGTGGAGCAACAAACTTGACCTTCGTCAGAATGAACAATTCATCTCTCATCTAGTGGAATTTTTAAGACGCAACAGAGGTACGCATCCACTTTTGTAGAGGTGTTTGTTTGGAAGTTGAGGGTTGTAGGTCATTAGATTCGTCAGTTGTTGCCATTATCAGGAAGTCTGTAATTTTAGCCTGCTTAGCTTTCCTTTGGTGGTCCTTGATTGGTTCTTTGTAGCAGGATAAAGTAGCCTCCAGTTGGCCTTTCACTTTCAATGATCTGTTCATAATAGAATCAACATCCATAACATCAAGGACCACCAAAGGAAAGCTAAGCAGGCTAAAATTACAGACTTCCTGATAATGGCAACAACTGACGAATCTAATGACCTACAACCCTCAACTTCCAAACAAACACCTCTACAAAAGTGGATGCGTACCTCTGTTGCGTCTTAGAAATTCCACTAGATGAGAGATCTGATTCTGAATGAGAGTTCTCTTCCTTCTGTTTAATAAGTTTTTTTCAATTTAAGTGTTTGTTTAGTGTTTACATGAAGTTTTTGTTTACTGTTTACTGGAAGTTTTGTTTACGTTAGTGTTTGTGTTTACCTGTTTACAGTATGTTTGATTTAAATGTTTATTTCAGGTCTAATGTTTAATATACTTTGAAACTAGCCTCCAGTTGGCCTTTGACTTTCAATGATCTGTTCATAATAGGATGAACATCCATAATAAATTGACTAAATTCATCTGCTTTCTTCATGATGTCTGTGAGAACTGCTGCAGTTAATAGAGGCTTAGGTGGTTCTGTAGCTTCATCATCGCCATCGTTTGATTCGCTGCTGCTGCTGCCTATCATAGCGTGAAGGTCTTCATTGGTTAGTTCTGATTGATGGAATTGCAACAACTTCTCGACTTCTTCTGGCTGCATATCATCTAATCCTTCTTTCCTAATTTGCCCAGAGATCGCAACAATTTCTTTTATTGACGCATCAACAGTAGGAAAGCCAGTGAAGTTAACTACTTCGGGCCATAAGTTATACCAGCAGGCATTCATTGTTGATTGTGTGACTTGGTCCCATGCAGTCTTGATGATATTCAAGCAATTCGCAATGTTGTATGCCTTCCAGAAAACCCTTAAGACAGGATGCGTGCCGCTATTAATGGCTTCAATTGCACGCCGATGCACATTACGATGATAAATAATAGGCCTTGAATGTTTTAATGATTCCTTGGTCCATCGGCTGGATGATGGAGGTCGTGCTGGGTGGAAGAAACATCACCTCACTGTTAGGGTGGGCTATATTAATGGAATGGGCTGGGCAGTTATCGATAAGCAGTAAGGCTTTAAAATGTAAGTTCTTACTTTTTAGAAATCTTTCTACTTTTGGGGCAAAATAATTGTTAACCCAGTCATCAAAAAATATTTTAGTGACCCATGCTTTTTGGTTGAATTTCCATATTACTGGCAGATGATTCATGTTCTTACCACTTAACGCGCGATGACACTTTGATTTGAAAACTAGCAACGGCTTACATTTTAAATCGCCAGAGGCATTACCACAAAACAATAAAGTGGGGCGATCTTTGAAAGCCTTAAAACCTGGAGCTACTTTTTGTTCTTTAGTAATGTAGGTGCGGTTGCAAAGTTTCTTGTAGAATAAACCAGTTTCATCAGCATTAAAAACCTGCTCTGGCAAATATCCTTTGCGTCTGATGTAACTGGCGACCTTAGGTTTAAATGCTTCAGCTTGAACCGTACCTGCAGATGCAGCTTCTCCTGTAGGTTTAACATTATGAAGATTGTATCGTTTGATGAAATTACTTAACCAACCTTTACTGGCAGTGAAAGCATCAGAATTACCAGTTACATGTTCATAGAGGCTCAGCGTTTTCTCTCTCAGAGTTGGTCCATCAACATATATTCCTTTATTCTGGGCACATTCACTTATCCAGACATTTAAAAGTTTTTCCACTTTTCTATGTGAGGATCACGCCTAGATACATGTGCAGCTTTAAGTGACGCATTCAAACCACGTTGTAGTTTATCTAGCAATTCTATTTTATCGGCTAATGTAAGCACTTTACGAGATTTTTTAGGTTTGGAATCACTGCTAGAACTAGTACGTTTAGGAGCCATATTCTGTAAAAAACATAAAAAACATTAATACAATACACATTACACCACACTACAATATACAAATACAATACATAATATCATAGGACGTATGCATAGACAAGTGTAAGCACAACACCGCGATGTTCACTGCACCAGTTGCAGCGCTAGACTGAGCAGTGAGCTCGTTGGCGCATTCAAGTTGTATGTTTACTAGCGTTATTCCAAATCTCATTCGTGTTGGACGAAAAGTGTTGCAGGTACCAATGCCGCGTTAACACAAATTCGCGTTCGGTAAAGTCGCGTTGGAGGCGACCTTACTGTATATAGGTTTTCCTCGCCAACCGCAAGGGTTACGTTCCTGAAAAACCCCGCGGTAAGTAAAACCGCAGTTGGCAAGACTAAAGGCTTGTGGGAAAAATAGGGTTAGGGGGTTCGTGGTCGCGGTCACACTGGGTAAAGTTCCAGAAGATTTGTGATGGTCAAAAAATACACATCCTATGCCTGCCGTAAACATGATAAATATGAATAATAAAGGAACCATTTTACTTACCTTAAATAATGATAATGGATTCCAGATAACGATATCTATGAAAATGACGATGACGACCATGACGGCGATGGTGTTGGGGTCGGGGTTAGAAGGATGAGGGGCTGGGCCCCTCAGGCTCAGGATCATCACTAGATCACCTGGCAACTGTGATGGGACGAAAGGTGATGAACTCAGAGATAGTGGATGGTAGAAGGTCTTTTCATGAAGCTGATGATGGAGGATGGCTGCTTCATTTTCTTATGAAGCTCTTTCTGGACCTCCATATACGGCTTCATGATCTCCTCCAGCTCTCGTTTAAATTTTAAACTTCTCTCCATGAAAGGGTCAATGTCAACCACCAGGGCTGAGAGTCTTGGCCGCTAGCATCACCTTGCTAAGGGTGGCAAGAGTGAGCTTTGGCAGTGCCACCACCTCCTCGCCCTCATCGTCTTCGTCGTCACACGGGAGAGAACGTTAGGCGAGAGGACCGCGCATCCAGCTGATCCAAGCGCGGACAGCTCCACGGGTGGCGGTCGAGAGAGCGTGTGGCAGCGGCCGATTTGAAATGGTGGTTGGCAGGCTGGTGCACGGGCCGCCGTGGAAACCCGTGGATAT